>OMKZ01014841.1:0-18393 GCA_900302535.1 Neoniphon sammara | reverse complement strand
GGACAATTGTGATTAATTCCTCTTCTGTACACACACGCACACACACACACACACACACACACACACACACACACATGCTGTAAAATTTAACCTGAGGGGGAATGTGCTCTTCCATAACAGATTTTTTTTCTTTTCATACCAATTTCAATGACATTTTTCATGTAATATTTAGCCATGATAATATTAAATATATATACCAAAACTATTCTAATTGTGGTAAAGATCGTATGTTGGCAAACCACTTTCCTTCTTTCTTAATGTTGTTAGACCTTTCCATATGTAAGCTGGATCCACCAAAGACAGTAAAATGAACAAGATCACCTAGTACCAACCTCTATCAGGGTCTCTAACAGAGCTGTTAAGACCCTGTTGACCTTCTCTACTTGTTTCAGACAAAAGGAGGTGGAGAAAACAAAAGTGGCTGACAAATCATTATCGAGCATGAGGTGGGCTGTGAGTAGCCTCAAAAGGCACGACAAACCTTTTGTAGTGGCTTCATAGTGCGAATTTTGTGTGTTTTGCACACTTGCATTAACGCAGAGGCTAAAGCTAAAATGCTGCTGAAAATAAAATCTGGTGCATAATCTGGTGGTGTAATCAGCCTGTGACAGGATTTCAAAAGTGACTGACAGTCTGAGCAGCCAATCAGAAAGTTGGCACCGGATGAAACGCAGACAGGAAGCCACATTTCCCTACAAGGTCCCCAGACCTCAAGTCATGTCATTATCTTGAGGTCTGGCCTTGCAAGACTGACCTTGTACAGGAAGGCAGTGTACACAGGTCTCTAGTGCAAACCAAGACCAAGTAAAAATGTCAGACTTTACTGTTACATCTTAACTGTAACACACAAACTATGCTGACAGTTATTTCGCTGTGCATGTACAGTGTCAAAGTTCTCCAGGCAGTTTGCACAAAGCCAGAGTTTGTCCATCACTTTTTGTAAAAACTGGAAAGGAGAAGGTCCATACATTTTGAAAAAGTATGACTAACCAAATAGATGATTACCCTCTTCTTGTTGACTGTTGGCTGTGATAGCAGATTCTTTGTTGTGGATTCTGGGTAAATCTTTTATGGCAACTGACAGTTTCCCACAAATGTCCCAAATTATAATCAGCAAAACACTGAATTCATTTGTCTGCCTTTTCTTTAAATGCGGAGAGAGGGATAGAACACTAGTGCAATGTTTACAAGTGATGTTAGTAGTGCAAAGAGTGAATTATACCTTAGACAATACTTTTGAGTTAAAAATCAAAAACAGATAAACATCACTGGACGTTTCATAGTGTTGTATTTTAGTTTACCTCTGTATAATCAGACAGATTTGATTGCTGCTTCTTCCGGCCCATCATTGCAGTTTTCAGACTAGTGGGGTAGTTGCAGTGGAACTGAAACCGGTGGTCCATCATATTAATTTTGGCATCCACTTAAGCCACGCGTAGTTAGGTCCTCTTTTTCTTTGTCACTCTCTCTCTCTCTCTTTATCTCACTCTCTCCCTACCTCTTTCTTCATATATCACTCTGTTTCTGGCACTCTCTCTCAGCCTAGGTCCCCAGAGTTGCATTAAATGATCAAATTAAAAAGCAAATACATGCTTTGTGCAGCAGAAATGGGAGGTTTCATTCATCTGTGGTTTTCATTACTGGTCTATATTAGCTTGCATTGTGTTCTTGTTTGTGTTGTGCCACCTCGAAAACCTTTGATTGTGCTGTGCTGTTATGCTGTAATAACCCTTCCATATTGATTGATTTTGAATTTAGCTGACACGATTGCCAGCGAGAAGAGACCCATTAGAGCTGTGTAAACACCTGCTTACACAGGCAGTATTTCAGACAGCATTTTAATGTTGCAATGATATAAGGATTAGCAATAAAATCTAACAGACCATTTCCCCATGGACCCTGCTGGCAATACTTAACAAATATTAAACATAGCCAGCATTCTTACTGACACAAAGCACTGAGACAAACACTTCACAGATTTCAGATTCTTTTCCAACTTTTATCTAGTTGCAGATTATATTACATTTCTTCTTCTTCTTCTTCTTCTTCTTCTTCTTCCTGTTGGCACAAACCATTGAGACAACCACTTCAGAGATTTTTTTCTTTCTTTTCCAATGTTTATTTGGATGCAGATTTTATTTCATTTTTTCTTCTTCTTCTTCTTCTTCTTCTTCTTCTTCTTCTCATTTGACCATTACTGCTACAAGGTAATTCATTCTTTCAAGGGACTCTACCTCGTTTCCTGGTTTTAACACTAAAACCTTTGTGTGCTTGGGAGGCAGCATGCAAACAAAGACCCAGATGAAGATGCTTAACTAAACCCGGGCCTTTTGTCTCTGGTTCTGGTTCAACACACAAATGTAACTGAGTCAGGAATCACTGGACTGACAGGTTTCCTGCAACCTGACCTGATGTTGGCTAACCTGCATGGAATTTTGCATAGTCTCAGAGTAAAGTATGTTTAGAGATTACGTTGTTTTTTCGAGGCTGACAAGGTAACGAAGGACTGAACACTCCACAAATCAATATTAGAACTAGAGCAGCCAGTGAAAGGATCAATTGATAAACCATTTACCCAACCCATACATCCAATTTTCTGATGGAATGTCCAAAGGCTACATTTGAGTATTATGTGAAAGAGACCATTTCTCATCGGAGTGTCATTTCACATATGTGTGAGAGTGGTGCAGTTCAGCAATTCATATCATCATATCACAGCACAGTTACAAAAACTTGTAATGTCCTGGCTCAAACTTTCACATTGTGCAGTGTTTCCAAGTTAGACAACTTTGTTTCCTTTCATTCAGCAGAGTCAGCCACCTTCACCATGATCTCTACTCAAATTAGCATTGCTGGCTAAAATACAGGTCACTCTAGAGAAAAAAACCCTGCTGCCAACGTCAGACAAACCACCACCAAATTAAACGCACCCAAATGTAGGTAGGTAGTTCCCATATAAATACCGCGCTGAACCGCAACGTCTAAATAAAATGAGAACCAAGTAGTCCAAAGCTGCCTTTTTCATCTTTGTTCCCCAGGGAGACAAAGGTTATTTCTGAGGCCTGAAAACATGACTGGCTATTTTTACTTGCTGAAAATGTCACAGTCTTGTTTACTGATTCTCTGCCCCACTTCACCACACACCCTCCTCCCTCTTGTTCTAGTTCCCTGTCCCACTCAGTCAGCGTGCTCTAAACCAACTGCTCAGGGAGGGATTTAACAAGCAAAGAATAGGGAGCAAGCTAATCACACATAATCTGACATTATAAGACTTGCCTTTCCCCCATCTGCTATTATGTTACATGCCCCAGTCTGTCTCGATCCTCCCTCTCAGTAACTGTTCTATATTTTTCTGACTGTCCCTAATTTTCTTTTCTTTTCTTTCTCTCTTTCTAATCTCTTTCTCTCTTTCTAATCATCACTCAGCCTTTACCTTTCTTCCCCCTCCTCCTATTCTCTTATGGTCCCACCTGTGTTCTTTCCCCATTTGTCCTCTCTATCCATTAAATGTTAATGTAGTTATTAGCACAAGCTACGCCAAGCTGCATAAAAAAATCTGTTGCATGTATGTTGTTGAAGTTAAGTGCTGCTTATTGAATGAATGAGTCTGGTATTGAGTGACAAGGATAATCTTTTTTAAGAATAATTTTATTTATATTTTAAATAATAATTTTAAATATTTCTATCCATGTAGCACCTTTCTTAAAACAAGTTTACAAAGTGCCTCTGTAAAAACAAAAGACACATAAAGTACAAAAGCATGTAGGTTATTTACGATTTTAAAGAAAGAATAAATGGAAAACGTGCACAGGGCATCCAACAGTATGTAACAAATTGCATGATGTTTTTCAAAGGTGCACTATGTAAAATTGTAAAAAGTGAGGACCGTTTGGACTCAACTGACAAAAAATGTGGAATATGCATGAAATTTGGAGGTTGAGTCTACATGGTTCTCATCATCAGTTTTTATGTTTTTGTCAGCTGACTTTAAACGGTACTTACCTCAATCAGCCCTCACTTTTGCGTAGTGCACCTTTAACCACAGTTAGTCGCCTAGCAACAGTGTTTTGTACTAATTGGAGCCAGGACACTGACTTATGGCTAACAAGGGATTAGAAAGACTCCAATCATGAGGAGATGAAAGCATGAATAACCTTTTCCAGGTCACAAATGGCCACTGTTTGAACCTGCTCTTCAAAAATAAAGTCAGGATCAAAAACAGCACCTGGAGTTTTAGCATAGTTAGGAGAATAACTTAGCACAATCAAGGTTTGTATTATGAAAACAATGTTCTTACACTTGGAGGAAAAAAGACTAAAAAGCTGTTTTAAGTGGCTGTTTTGATTAGTCATGCAATATCCATGGGGCCATAACCCCCTGCCTTCCTCAGCCCTCTGTTTGCAGCATCGTGAGGTCACTGGTTTGCAAATTACTTTTGCACCAAATACTCTGCAACAACTGCAGCAAAAGTGAGAGTGTGCAGATTTGCCAACTCTGAGTGGTTGCAACGGCAGATTTGAGAAATAGAGGTCATTGGGTGGAAAAATATGATCAAGAATTAAGATGAATTACAACTAAGCTTGTGTTCTCAGACATTCTTTGGTGTTTTGCTAGAATATTATTCATAAGATCTACTCATGAGGAAGAGGTGTGAGGAGCAGAGAGTTGGCTGCTAATCATACCTGGAATCTGGCACTGATCCTTCTTTGGGACATCTGGACATCAGGACATGCATCATAAGCAAAAATTTTTCAAGGGCTTTCATGTTTGAGGTAGAGCTGGCTGGTTACAGCAGTAGTATCATCAAGTCCATATCAATAAGAATAGAAACACATCTTTTGGAGCAAACAAGCTTTGTACTATGTTTCCTTGCAATTTATTATCATTATAGAAATGTAAAGTCAGTGATAGAAGGGGACAGATCAAGAAAGTGAGGAGCTGATAGATTAATAGATGCATATATAGACACACCAATGCACGCATGCACGCACACCCACACACACATAAATTTAAGATGCACACATAAACACATTCACATGCAGGCAGACAAATACATACACACATGCAAACACAAAGATCAGCACTGACAGAATTCATTGCATGTATTGCACACTTGAAACCTGGCATCTATAACTCTTTCCATGAAGTGCGCTCAAGTCTTTGGTGTTTGACATGATATAGAGACATGGTGACCTCCAGGAGGTCATCAGGGGGGAAACAGAAGAGGCAAGCAGGAGGGGGAGGTGAAGTCTGGAGTGAACATGCGTCTGGGAACCAAGTGTGATTCACACGCTACTCATCCCCATAGAGCTCGCGTTCTATATAGAGCCTCAGGCACTTCACTGAGAGGGGCTTTGTTAAGAGTTTTCTGTGTGTGTGTGTATGTGTGTGTGTGTGTGTCAGAGTATGGAAGACCTCCAGTGAATCAACAATTGTACATTTCATTTGTCTGCTCCTGACTAATCAAGCGGTTCTTCTAGCATTTTGTTTTCCAGACTATTTGTGACTCAGGACACCCAGAAGAACAAAATTACTCAAAAAACAAAACCAAAAAAAAAAAGAAGAAACACTCAATCAGTCAGAAAGTCAACTCATGAGCCAGCAATCAAGATAACACATGAATTCAGCTTCCCCTCCGGCACTGGGGCTCGTTCTCATGTTTAATACAAGTACCTTTTCTTTGTGCTGGATATCAGGGTTCACAGCCTATATACAGTCGCTGTGTGTAGGTGCATGTATGCACATTAGGAGGGCCACCACCTACTTATTTGAGAGTTTTTCACCCACTGTGGCGTCTCTAGGTCTGTGGCAGTGCATAGGTGGGTTACTGTAACAAGCTGAAAGAAGATCTTATTATTCATAAAAGAACCATATAATGTGTTTGTATTAGTATTTACACAATGTGTCAATGAGATTATGATGAAGGGATGGTGGGAATGGTTAGAGAGAGAGAGAGAGAGAGAGAGACAGAGTCTAGTCACACTGAGGTAAACAGTCAGACTGAATAAGAGGGCTGTCAGCCAGTTACTGTAATCACAGTAGTGAGGGGCGTAGATGTTCTGAGGCAGCTGTGAGGAAGACAGATAGCCTCAGAAGTGTAGTCTCTCTCAAGCCAGACTGTCTCTTCCACAATCTTCGAATGCTCCGTAGTGTTTGTAATTCAGCCTGTTAAAATCTGAGGAAGCTGTCATCTTCCTCCAGAAAAACTCTTTGTAGCAGAAGAGTATTCAACTAATAATGACCCAGTGTTCACGAAAACGTAATCATCTCAGAAATAATGGAGACAGCTAGCTGGCATGGATGATATGCCGACGAAACCAGTGAAAGAAGGCGCCAAAAGATGTAAAAGACGTCTCTGTGGCGAGCAGTAAACTCGCACAAGACATGGGCTTCTTCTGAATTTTGCAAAGTTCCAAAAGAGTTGAATCAAAAATATCTTTTAGATTTCATTTCTGCTCAGCAGCTAGCTAGCTGGGCTTCGAGTAATTTGGTTTCCAGTAGGAGTTATTTACATGTCTGCACAGGGGATACGGAGGTGAGGAAATGATGAGGTAACATCTCGCACGTTCTCGTGACTTATAATTAAGTGGATAATGTCTTTATCTCTGTTGAAGGTTTTTGATCACTTTTATAAGTGGGTCAGTCAAAACTTACATGACATGTTTAACACTTGGGTCATGTCACTACTGCAACATTTCTTTGGCTTCAAAGACCTGCCAGCTTCCATGTCTTCTGTGTGCAACAGTCACCTCTACACGATACATCATGGACAAAAAATAAAAACATTAGTTTACCTATTTTTCCTCTCTAGCTTATCTGACTTGAGCAAGTGCTGTATGTGAACTTTAGACAGGCTTGTTTCCATGACTACATCCTTATGATCGAGCTATAAGTTCACAGTTCAACACAAGACCCTGTAATGCCAGAAAAGCCAACATACCCTTTATCATTTTTGGAAGGTTCACAGGCTACCACGTTCACCTCATGAACTCGTGAACTCACAACGTCCTGCCACGATGCCTGGGGTCTGGCTGGGGCATCTAGATGGTTAATGCATCTGGCAGATGGCTGTGTGTGTGGGTGGGTGCAGGGGTGTATGTGTGTCTGAGTGAATTGTGTGTGCATGTGAGCACACATGTATAATCACATGCATGTGTAGTTGTAAGCGCTGACATTTGTGCAATGCCAGCCCAGGACAAACAGGTCAGTGGGTTACAGCGGGTATCAGAGGGGTCTAAAGGAGCCAAATTAACACCAAACCACAAACCGGCCAGCTGGTACCTCACAACTGACCTTTTCACACATGCTGCTTCACCCAGAAAACTTCTGGAAACTTTCCATGTTGGGGTCACGTGTGAACAGCAGCTGGAGTCGATGATGCGGCACTTTACGCCATCAAGTCCTAATGAAATTCCCAGGAATCTAGGAGTGAACAGAAGCCACATCATTCCAAGGATGGGCAAGCAAAAGGTTACAGAAACACACTTTCATGTAGAGAATCACAAGAGATTCTGGGGTGGCATATTTCATTCTGCAACTTGGTTCCAAGCAAGAATTTGATTGGTTGAAAGTTTGAAAACAAGTGAAGTAAGGCTTATTTTTGTTTGTCTGTATTTTACATTATTAATAGTGGTTTGGTATCCTGCCACAGAAACACCTCATCTGCCTCATGGGTAACATCTTAACCTTAAACAGCACATCCACCCTTGCCTCATCCAGGACCATGTCAACTGTGATCACATTCTACATGACATTTTATGGATATTAGCTATAGTGTAAACATGGGAAAACACTCGTGCTGCCAGAAAAGTTAACATGGCAGTCTTACAGGGGCTTATCTTAGCGTTAATGCCAAAACTCTGCTGAGTTTGACTCAGTGGATTGTAATGAGACACGCACCTCTACAAGGACATTTCCTCTGGAATAAACTGTAAAACACATTATTATTGTTGCCCGCTTCAAATTGATATTTCAAATTAATCCATTTAGATTTAACAGGTAGATTATGTGGTGTAATCATCATTATAATTGCATATTAAGTGAATCTGGATGACAATGATCAGGTTTCGAAATATGTTCTATACCATTATGAGTAATCTGGGTAAATGAGGGAGGAATTACGTCAGAAATTCCCTAAATCTCTGTAAACAAATTATGGTTCTAATCAATGGTGAAATGAAATGTCTCAGTGTTTTGTGTGTGCTTTATAATCGGAGGCCGAGCCTGTAGCGACAGGTAGAGGAATGCACTGATGAAGGCAACAGAGAAACATCATCATGGGAAACGGCGTAGGTGATAAACACTAGACAGGGTGGGCTTCTGTTTATGGTGTGTGTGTGTGTGTCTGTATGTGTGTGTGTGTGTGTGTGTGTGTGTGTGTGTGTGTGTGTGTGTGAGGTGCAGCTCTGCCCTTATCTCTGCATTCCAACCTCTTTACATGACTGCGGCAGCAGCCCAGCTGGAAAAAAGGTACTGAATCTGACACCCACCTCTCCCTTTTGTACACAGGCACACACACACACACACACACACACACACACACACACCATTAATTCCTGGTGTTTGGCTCTCAGAGGCATACAGTTACACAGGGGGGTTTCCTTTGAATGTATAGGTTTTAAGAGACGACCTGTGGAGAAAAGAGAGCTCTGAGCAGTGAAACCGCAGAGAGTTCGTTTACATTCTGCTCCTCTCGCTCTTTGTAGTTGCTGATTGTGCTTCCGACAAGCAGTAAACACCATGGACCGACTACAAAAAGAAATTCCTTGGTTCTTTCATCTTTCATTTAAGTTCCTGTTGAAAGTATTCAAATTTAACCTGAACTTTAAGTTAACCTTGTTTTTTTTTTTTTTATTTCTGCAGAGGAGTTTCAGATGGTAAGTCTAGTCTAAAAGGTCTCTGAAGTGGCTGGTTCAAGAATACTCTTTAAGTGGGGGCTCAAACACAAACAAAAAAAAACAGCCTTTTGGTGTTGTGACAGGATATCTTTTACAGGACCTCATAGGGTACTGGGAAGTGACCCGCTGAAACACTCAGAAACCTGAGCAGCACAATACCTGGTTTGTCAATTAGCCCCAACAAACACAGTGAGAGGGCGAAGCCTGAACTCCTCATTTTGGCTTGAGAGGATAGTGTGTGTGCACACGGGTGTGTAGGAGGGAGGGAGTGAATGTGTGTGTGTGTGTGTGTATGTGTGTGTGTATACATAATTAAAAATGCTACTTGCTATTTACACATGGTACATAATTAAATTTCATTTGTTTCAATTCCATATAAAATGGTATTAAATGATAAAATTCCTGGATGAGTCCAGGATCCAATTACAAATTAGGTAAAATAAAACATTAAAAATTCCTCGCTGAAATCCTTTAATGTGTCTCCAAAATGTTTTTGTAATGTAAATGTAAGCTGTAGCCTCTGTACCCAGACCAAAAAATGCGATCTATTCTGTGTAAATGAGAAAATGTTTTTGAATGACACAGTCAGCTGGCAGTTTTTCTTCGTTTCTGAAAAGCTGAGATTTTGGAGGTGCGTTTTCACCTGACAGTGACGTGCATTTCCTGCCCCGCCCCCTTTTCCCCTCATCCTTTGCATCATCATCACCCTCTGAGAACAACGTGGTTTGTTTTCCCTTTACCATTCTGCAGGAAACAAGCAAATCTTAGAGAGTCCAAGATGGAGGGTTGGGAAGGCAAAAGAAATTATAAAGTTTTAAATGAGGAAGATGAATGAGATTATTTAGGATTGAGAGAAGTGTCAGAGGTCTGGTAGAGGAGAGGAAGGATGATGAATCAACACTTGACAGATTGAACATATTTCTCTGTCCTCTGGATTTCTGAGAAGATCGGTAAGGATAGGTTTGCAACAAACTTACATGTTAATGCAAATTTAATATATTAAGTGCTTCTGCCCAATACAAGCTTCCTGAAGAGGCTGACTGCACTCCTACAAAGTGCCTACAAAGCTGAATATAATGTAGCGCTTTTTGTGAAAAAATATCTTCCACAGTCCCTTTCCGTCAAAATCTCAGATATTCATTTTCCGGGCTTTCTTTCAAGTGAGAAAACTGCATATTGGATCACTGTCAACGCAATAATGGATGTAGTGCTTCACTCATCGTGACAGAAAGAGGTCTCGGAGGGAGAGATAGTGTTGGTCCTATCTGACCTCTGTAATGTCTTTGGTCCTTGGTGAAAGCCCATTTCTTTCTCTTGTGCGTAAAAACTGACTCCGCTGACTTTAATTCGAGATGATTTGCCCTTCAATAATTCATTCAAGCTCAGGATGAGAGAGCGTGGGTAATGCATCAGAAAGCTGGCACAGCGATAGACACATGGCTGTGGGTGTGTACGCCCTTTGCCTACACTTGCTCTCCAATGCTGAGCTGTGTAAATCCAGCTTGTGGTTGTTTTCTCACGATAAACATGCTGGACAAACTTGGGTTAATCTGTGCTGTAAAATACAAAGACTTAACATAGTGTTCAATCTTTTCCTCTTTTATTACATTCTTGTTTGATACTAAATACGGTGCAGAAGGACCAGGCCTTGAGAGAGATACAGATGACATCTCGTGTAGACTTGACAGAGCGCTGTTCATATTTCAGTATCCTGACACTGTATCTGTGGCTGGGACCGGGGACATTAGTGTTCTTTGTGATTGGCAGTTCTCCCACTGGATGCTCATATTGCAGTGTACAAAGAGGCTGCCTCTATAACAGTCTCTCTCTCTCTCTCTCTCTCTCTCTCTCTCATACAGACTCAAGCAGCCTGCAGTATGCCAGTAAACTGCTCCTTCATCAGCATGCATACCAACGGTATTGGGGCAGAGATTTGCATGACCAGGTGGATTAACATGAGCGGGTCTATTTTTCTTCCCAATTCAAGTGAGGATTACAAAATATGCGCAACTCTAACTATTTTGTGGGACATGCATCGTCTGAACATCAGTGTCATGCCAGCACAGGCAAGACCTGTGCAATGGTTCAGGCATGTAATATGCATGTAACATAGAATATGTGCAAGGTGACTGCGCAAGTAATTATGAGTAAGAATATATAGATAATATTAATTGTTTGATGGGCTAAACATGTCAGTTGAGGGAAAATACATTATGTGAAAACCTAGCAGATAAAATTCTGAATAAATAAAGCCTCCTCCTCACGTTTCCCCATGCCATACCCCAAACTACTCATCTCTAAAATGTCCTATTTCTAGTCAGGAGCCAAGCCTTTATCGGAGAAATAGTCTTCCTGTAATGCGGTGCATAATTGGTCCTAATGGAGTCAACGGTCGCTCTCATCTGTCTCACAGATAACTCCGATTTGGATTTTTCAGTAACGTCTTGGGACTAAAATCATGGGTTGAAACGGGCCATGAAACTGACCTTGGCTGTTTTATATGACAGCCCTTCCTTTGAGTCTGCAGACTGACACCGGAGATGCTTTACAAGTTAGAAATTCTTAACATAGATCCACAGCTGTACTGAAACAGGATAAGCTACTTCCTGCAAAGACTCAACATAATATAAAGTCATCTTTGTTTTACCATTGGAGGAAACAGGCCAACCCTAAATACTCAGGGCAAATTGTGCCCAGGAAAAGCCTCTCTCACCGAGAGAGACCTTTAAATCTTGAAACTTACTCTATAATCTTTGTCCAAAGCGCAAGCTATTAGTATCAGCCCATTAGCTGAATTATCAACAGCATGCTGCCATCTCTCTCTTTGATTTCAGCTAATATGCTGCCAAAAATGGATGTGATACAACTAACTCTAATCCTCTTAAGAGGATTGCCGCCCTCTCCAACTTCAACAGGTGGTCCTGTAAAAGATACCACTTTTCCTGGATCCAGTCTCTGGTATGTAGCACTTATACTGATTGACTCACCTCCACTATAAATCCCTGCATGAGGTTCAGGAAATTGGTGGATTCTGTGGCCAATCGATTGATTTGCCTCGCTGTCTCCTTCACGGGAAATGGGACCAACAGTATTTTCAGAGCACAGGTATGGGTTACATGCTTTAGAGGTTAAGGGATAAAGTGTAAGATTGAAGTTATGTCAAAGAATTCAGAAATCACAATGGATTCCACTTTTAATTTCTAAGATTCAGAGAAAAATTGCAAGAACTTCATTTCTGCATCTTGTAAAGTTATAGCTATTTTGGTACAGCACAAAGTCTCCCTGTAACCAACCCTTTGAGGAAAAAGGAAAGGGCATGCTAGATCAAAAGAACCACAAATAAATAAGTAGAATGATGTCGCCCTATTAGTAGCATGTAATAATACCTTGTTTGAGGGTTGTTTTTCAGTATAACAAGAGATAAAAAAGCTCTTCTGAAGCCATATGTCTATGGATGGATGGCTTAACCTGACAAAGAGATGTTTTGCTTTTCAGTGGTTGTGTTTCTCTGGCAGTGTGTGGGCTTTGCCTCTCCCTTTGCTGCCTGTAATGGAAACCAGCAGGGGTCCGAGCCAGCCCTGTAGCAGTGGCAGCGTCTCTCTATCAGTTTATCACGGCAGCCTTAATGAACAGCAGCAGGCAAATTCCGGGAGGGGGGGGTTATCAAACACCCACCTGACCCAGGCCAAGACAGGTGTAGTGATCAAGAGTGACTACTCACAATATAAACCTACCTGACCAGTGTGTTAATAACCTTTAAATGTTTGCTTTCATTTGCATTTCTTTGTGTTGTGTTTTGTGAAAAACTGCATCCTGGGAAGCCGTGAGCTACCATCATAAGACTTTGACTTGTTGACTAAATAAAGGAGATTTGTAGGTGGATGCACAATTATAGGCAAGCTTAAAAATAGGATGTTTATACGAAATCAAAAACATCCTTAAACCCTTGTGAGAGTGCTAGTAGGAGAAAGCACCTATGAGACTGCATGGCTGGTGTGTATTAGTTTGGGGAGCTCCGCCCACCTCCCTCCTTGCCCCACGCTGCAGAGGACTCACCACGCTCTGCCCCAGCAGTCCACCTCTGCACAGCACAGCAGCAGCATGCCTGCCCGGACCTGAGATCAGCCTGTACTCTACCCTACATTCTCCAGACTCCTGAACCTGCCGGATGTGGGATACATAAAGACAAGAGAGATCATCGACTTTTGCGGGAATTACAATAACATCAACGATTAAGGTTTTTTTTTTTGGTGAGCTTTTGTGTTGCCAGGCAAAAGAAAGTCTGAGCAGGTAAGCGGAGTCAATCGATTTGGTCAGGGTAACCTTGGTTAATGAGACACGGTTACATTGTAGTGAGCGGGGTTTAAACGTTACATTACATTCATTGGGCAATGGGTTAAGCTTGTTTCAGTAAAATGTTTTTGTGATGGTTTTCCAAATTGTTCCAAATCGTGCGGGTATCTCTTGCGCATCAGATTGGCCGCGATGCCTTAAGCCGAAACCCGCCTGCAGACGAGACAAGTGTTGAAATCCTCAAGAAATCAGATCATAAAATTTACAACCGAAAACACGTGGGATGTGTAGCTTATGTCGGACCTGTGTTACAGCACATCCTGGTAAAATGTGCGGATGTGTGATCCCCTGGCCAAATCACGGATTTAGGATTTTGTTAAGAAGCTAACAGGTTTTTGGCGGAAATCCCGAAACACGGTCGAAAACGGACATGTAAATTGTTTTTGAATGGAGTGAATGGGCGTTGTGAATGAGGCAGGCGATCGAGCAGGCGTGACAAATTGCCTCGTATAAGAATTTGTATTCAAAGTGGGAGTCAACACATTGGACCGGCCTGTTTATCTCACGGCCATATGCCAGGAGTGGGCTACTGAGTGAGGAATTTTTACAGTGGTCCAATTATTTAGATTAAGATAGACTGCACTAGGCTGTCTCAATGCATTTCAGTGGGCGAATTTCTTGGCTTGGCACTGGGATATGTGCTACTGTGCCAAAACAGAAGGTGGCAAATTGAATTGAGTTGCGTTACATTACCTTTACAGTAATAACCAGCAAATGGGTACTTGCAGTGTTGTTTTTTATTGAATATTGCAGCCCACTCCCATTTTTGGCTGACTGAAATCAACAAAGTTTGCAGCTTTAAATTTTCTTGCCATACAGAAAACTTATTGCGCTCTCTCTCTCTCTCTCTCTCTCTCTCTCTCTCTCTCTCTCTCTCTCTCTCTCTGGGTGTCACACGTGCGTTCCTGCTTCTTTTGTTAAATAGTTTATGATTCAGAGATTTTATCATCCAGTTTGTTTGGACTCGTTGGTTTCAAAGTGTGTTTCATATTCCTGAGTTTACAAATTGAGATGTTTTGTTTTTGCTCAATGGAGCATAAAATTACAGTTATATCAGCTGCCCTGCGTTGATAAGCCCTCTGACCTCTACCTTAATTGCTCCTCTTTGTCGCCATATCTTTGGGTCTGTCAGTGTTGCCACCCAGTCTAGCAATTGTTTCCTGACTGCATTCTTCACTGCATTATATTAGCTCAAGGCAAATCGCCTGCTGTGGTGCAGCACAACTCCAGTTTGATAGTGTTGTACCCTCTGTTTAGGTTCACTGAGGGAGATTGTTTTAATTACACTATATAAAATATTGGAAATTCTATAGGCTTAGATTCAAGGTACAGATCAGGGATACTCGTTTCTAATTTCTGATGGTGTTTTCTGAGACATCAAGTGGTCAGACAGTAAAGTTAAAATATGGATATAGAAATAGACACATGAGGCTTGTGACCATAAGGCTCATTAGGGCTCATCTTTATTAGGTGCCCACAAGAGTAAATTTCACAGCAGTTTTAATAAGACTGACGCAGTCAACTAATTTTCCCTTGCATTCATCTCCCTTGTCTAGCCTCCTGACTTTTTACATGCTTACAAGACAGTTCCCATAGTTGGCAATTGTTTATTTAAGGCAGAGAAATTTTTACTGGAGGAAGTGAGAAATATTGGACCTTGAGCTGGAGAAGGTGTGGGAAATGTTGACAGTCGCGTCTATCTCTCTTCAAGTAGAATTAAAATAAACTAAACTGAGATGCAGCTAAGGTAAATTTTATGTCTCTCTTCATGTACAGGACAGAAAGCTCTGACATTTCAGATGCACCTCCTACACGTCCAGTTATGTTGTTGTTGTGGGTGATTCCCTGCTGTGAAAGTAGATCAGCAGCAGTCTGTCTGTGCCTGTCAGTTACTCTTACTTACTAAACATATCATGATAATGCTGTAAGCCTCATTCTCTGCCCAAGGGAATGGTCTGACTGTCTATGCTTTGTTCTTGCTTGATTTTCCATTACAGCATATATAAATACCACAAATGTCATCGGCAGCTCGTCCTCTATCTCAAAAAATTGGCCTAATGTAGTCACACACAGTAAGTCTGTCTCTGTTCAACCATCGCCTTGCATGAGTCATGCACAATGCCATTTGAAGTTAGGCAAGGCTCTGTTCCCCTTGTTTTTGCAGGAATGGTTAAACAAACAGTGATCTACTGGGTGCTTTCCAGCCCAAACTGAGTCAGACAGAACAAAGAAAAATGTAAACATGCATTATCATTACTAACACGAAAACTTTTCATGCCTATAGGCGTAGTGGCTCATAGGTTTGTTTTACTGAAGGCATGAGTTTTCACAGAATTTTCAATCATTTACTATATTTTATTTTTTTATTAGTTGACAAATGACTAAAGATTCAATATAAAATCATGAATTACTAATGGAACTCTATTATAATAGAAACACCACGATGAATTGTATTTAGGCCAACAGAGCACATGTATTTATGAGTAACCATGCATCTATTGGTCCTTTTCCATTGTCTCCTGTGAGTAATGATTCCGCTGTTCATCCCGCTGCTTCCTCTGATGTTTTTTTTCCTCCGGATAATGAGTCTAGGAGGTGCGGTAATGTCACTATGTACCATTTCCAAGGCTTGTTGTGAGGCAATTAGAACTGTGTAAAGAAGATGGGGAGGGACACCCAGATGCAGGGAAACAAATGATCTCTCTGAAATGGTGTTGATTTTCTCACCGTGATCCCAGTTAAACAGGACACACAGAGGGAGAGGAAGGAGGTGTGTGTGTGTGTGTGTGTGTGTGTGTGTGTGTGTGTTAGTATCTTTGTGAGAAGAGGGAGAACACACATGGCGTAGGAGGTGTGTGTGTGTGTGTGTGTGTAAGGGGGAAGGGAGGTTGTTGTGGGTGTGAGATTCACCCTGGTGAGACTTGCGCCCTTAGACATTCCTGGCATTCCGACCTCCGGGATGCTTGAGACTCCTCAGTCTTCTTCCAGCATGTTTGGGGCTGCAGAGCAACTCTGCAGGGCTTTTATGTTGCTAGGCTCACACACAGGCGGGCCTTTGGTTGAACAGAAACCCCAGACCCTCTAATTTAGGAGGCCATGGGAACAAGAAGCACAACACACACCGGCTCATATTAAGTTACATGTGTAGATAACACTGAGCTAAAGAACAGAGGTCTTCTGTGAGTTTCGAGGCACTTGTCATTCCATAGACCATTATCATTATTTACACATTTTTGGGATGCTCCGCTTACACTCAAAAAGGTGTTTTTCCCACCATTCTTTTTCTTTTTTTAAAATTTGCAGGCGTCTTTATACTAAATTTAGTGCTCAATATCAATTCAAGTCAAATGCATCTCAATTGGGAATAAAGCCAAAATGAGGAAATACCGGCTTCCTGCTCTCTGCTGAGAAAATAACAGTAGCAGCTTTTGTTGATTGCTGGGTAAGGAAGTAGAGTTGAGGAAACAGAGACGGTCTTGGCTTTTGCCACCTTTTGGCTTTTACTAGAACCTGTGAAAACCTTTGAACTGGAGTTATAGCAGCTCAGATGTACCGCAAGCAGTATTACATTGTCACAAAAAGTAATAAATATAATAAATGATATCGATATCATAATAATAAATAATAAATGATATCGATATCATGCTAAATTAGGGTGGGATTCTTCGTAAATTGGCATATGTGTGCAATATAAACCATAGTGCACTTGTGGTGTTTCTTTTACTATTGCCTTATTTTCAGCTTGTAGACTGCAAGACTGGAAAAATTTTACTTTGGAGAGTGTTCAACTGCATAATTTGTCCAAATCACACTATAGATCATTCTTTATGTGCTAAACACTATCCATTCACAATGTATCTCATTCCTTTCTTCTCTTTCCTCCACATATTGCCTTGGGGTGAACATCTTGTGGCATCGCAACCTTTCTTCTATCGCCAGCCATGCCAGTTCATCCCATATCCTGCAAATCCCTCACCAGCCACTTCTGACAAAACCTGATTTAGCAAACCAAAGATGTCAGCGTGCAGTGACTTTGCAGAACACGTGTGGAAACCTGGCTCTTGTAAGAACTGCTTCCACCCACTTAGCGCACACAGGTCCGTCAGCGGCAGCCTGGATGGCACTTTGCCAGCTGTCTGTCTGAGGGCCAGCCTGGGAGGCGATGAAGAAGCTGGTGTAACGGTGCCTTCGCCCTACCACCATACCAAGCCAACCATCGCTGTCAAACCCACAATGATGAACCCTGACGCCAACGAGTTGGTGACTGATGTCAATAGGAACATAGAGCAGGTGAGGAGAGCTAATTTCCTCATCTTTTATTTGTGTTATTTGTTTATGTACAGTATTGAATCCATGATTTGCTCTATCATATTATATTTTATCAATCTGCAATAATGTCTCTGTCCTTCGATGTGTTCATATATGTCTGTTTGTGTTTCAGGAGAACCCAAAGAGTCCGGTCGAGCATGTGGGCCTAAAGAAGCTCTTGGACCTGTCTTCTCTTTACATTGACAGTAATGGCTGCAACAAGGCCCTTAGAGAGGCCGTCCTTCAGAGCCCTGGACTGAACTGCTTTTCCCGAGGCCCCCTGACCCCCTTGTCCCCCACCACACTGCCCAAAGACTCCACCATCATCAGCAACATCTTTGTCACCCAGGAGGAGCAGCGTGGCTCTCAGAGTTTAAAGGAGAACACCAACGGAGAAAGTTGTAGGCAGCAGAATGGTACCACCACCGCCACTAGCAACATCAAAAGCACTTGTAATGGCAGTGGTGTGGTGGCTAGCCGGGTGAGCTGTCAGGAGGCCCATCAGGCAGCAGTGGAGATACCTTTGTCTGTGGATATAATAGCCTCGACTCCTTCCATGGTCCACAGCAATTGTATTGGAACTGGGAAAACTGCTACTGTTACCACTGAGCCGTCCAGCACTTCTATTACTTCTTCTTCCACAGCCTTAACCTTGGACAACACTACCCAGAATCCCCAGCCATCCCTCCACTCCCCTCCCTTTCTGTCTGAAACAACCACTCTGTCAGATTCCTCTGGTTCTCATCGTAGTAGTACAGATTCACTTCCAGGGCCAGAGGGGTCAGGAGGGCATGCTAGCTCAGAGAGCCCTAAAAGCCCAGCCGCCATGGGTAAC
>OMKZ01014837.1:25598-42223 GCA_900302535.1 Neoniphon sammara | reverse complement strand
AGGAGAGGAGGAAGCCTGGGTTCTCACTTGGAAAGAAGCGAAATAAGAGAGAGAAAGCAAGACAGAGCAAGGCGAGGAGGAAGCATGGAACAGCTGTTATTCCTCTACTCTGGCAGTTGACACAATGTTGGCAGAAGTAAAAAGAGAACTACTAGATATGGCCTGTGACTCACCTCTGCTGCTAAGATAATGATGCTTTTTTTTAAAGGTCTTCTCCAGCAAAGTAGAAGTATGTATAAAGCTGCTTTGCTAGAGGGGTTTTTTCATAGACTGGGAGTTAGATTATTTTAAATAAAGACTCGAAGCCAACCCACCGTACATAGCTCCATTTCTTAGTTAAAGTTTTCTCAGTCACCTGTCTGATGCTTGGTTCTCTATGATTGGGCATGTAATAAAATTTGTGATTCAACAGTGTTCATCATTTTTTTTTCCAATTTCTTGTTCTGAATTTGTGAAACTGCACTGTGGCTTTTGGCCAACAAAAAAGCTTTTCAAAACATCATCCCACTACCAAACAACAAAGGCCATCCTTTCCAAATGTGTCACTTAATCCTAGGCGACTTTATAAAACTGCTTTTCAGGGCTTCACACAGTCACAGACTTAGGAAGCTAAATTGCAGGGACTGGATTTTTTTGAGAAAGAGCAAAAGACCTAGGTCAAATAGAAATTGAATTCTTTTACATTGACATTGGGTATTGTTCTCTAGCTTGACTGCAGTACAAGATTGGCATTTTTTTTAACAATCTCACTGCATCTCTTGTCACAGCCATGATCAGTCAAGTCCACAATAATGAAACAGTCACAGAGCTACAAGCAACTTGTTCCTATGACATACACTTGTGCAAGTGGTGGTTAATGTCATGTGATTGAAATGCTGTCAAGTGAGTAAGATGACTTATCACTAAGTGACAGCAATGTTCTCAGATTTTAAATGAGGAAGACCCAGTTTGGAGTTATGACTGAAGCTTTTTGGATCTGCCCTTAGCTGAGTTTTCCTCATGAAAACCGATATCTCAGTAAGGACTACCTGCTTAAAATTTTTATCTTTATAAATTGAATCCATTGTAGATAGTACTCTACAATGGATAGGATAGAATACTCACGCCCTATATTCAGTTCCTTTCTTTCTCTCAACCAATCCGCTGGGACTTTCTTCCCAAAGGAATAAAAAACAGGAGTGGACATAATGGTCATGGGAAGTCAGGGAAAGTCACAGGAGAGGACATGCCGAACTGAAAGGCACTGGCACAGTGGCACGTTTTCCACACTGACAAACATTTTGAATGACAGATAGTGAACAGATTGTTGAAAATGATCACTCTCCATCTGTCGTACACCCCACTTGTGTTTCTTGATACTAGACTGTATTCTTCTCAAATTTCCTTTTCGCTGCCACAGTTTGACACCCAAAACGGAGTTTTTTGTGACTGAGTACAAGGCAATCACTAATTGCTGGTAATCAGGTGGGTTCTGCACAGACAGTAATCTGGCCACAGAGCCCTTGATGAAGACTTTCTCTCAATGTGATTATGTAAACAGGCTGGGAAGGCTGCTGGGGCTAATCAGGATTACAATTTGTCTGTGTAATTATACACTATCTACAGGGAATGCGGGGCATTATCCCACTGCCCCTCAGGTTCTTGATCTCTGCAACAGTGGAGGAAGAAGAGCTGGAACAGTAGAAAACGGTAGCTGGTCCCCAGCAGTATTGGGTCCAACTGGAACTGTAATGAACAATATACTGTTTTTGGATACAGTAACTTTGAGCAGGAACAGTGCCACTTCCTGGTTCCCCTGATGCTTCTTTTAGTGCAGGCATTTAATTGGGTAGTTGTAGTAGAGTACCTGAGTACTTCTCAGCTAGTCCACTGGCCTCTGGCCGAGGGGTTTTGGCCTGGGCTCGGCTCTTAAATGTTGCTGACACGTCCCTGGGATGGTTAGCTATAGTCTGCTGGATCTGATTAAGTCAGTTCTTCTCAGGTATCAGTTTTAATATAAGCAGTCCTCTTGGGGAGAGGGATTGGTGATATCTTGTCTTCAGGCAGAAAAATATCTTAACTTACTGTTTGCTGAGATAATATGAAATAGCTTGAGGAGGGGCTGCTTCCAAGGCTGGAGATTCAAGGTGGGCCACAGACTGTCTTCTGCACTCGAGGTGCCATTTTCAGAAGGGATTAAGTCCTGTCATATGTTTGGAGGCATATTCACTGATATCATCTCTGCTCGTGGCTGCTGTAGTTAAAATTATGCGTTACTGTGTTCACTAACAGTTCAGAGGAAATCACAGGGATGAAGGCACTTATTTTGAGTGAGATCTTACAAACAAACCAATAAGCACCATGCTGCATACATAATCCCATATGGATTTCTTCTATGCTCATTTTAATGCGCTACAGCATAGTCCATACAATTAATTGGATGTGATTCGATTAAGCTTGTTTATAATTATATCAACACAGTATGGTATAATTCAGTAATTATTTCCCATGTACTTAAAGTTGTATGTTTAGACAGAGAACATATTTCAGTAGTATAGTCAAATGTACTATGCACAGATCCTTATTATACGTACCTTTGTTAGAGTACATACTTGGTGACATCATTGCCATTAAAATATAATGAAAGCTGTGGCCATGACGTGCATTTACCTTCAGAAATCCTCCTCAACGGCCACTGCTTCACTTGTGTACAGTATGTGTCTATGGTTGTCAACTTAATAGTGTTTTGATTTGTGAAAGGAGAGTCGACTGGGGCAAAGCACTGTCAGAAAAACAAAGTGGGCTAATGCAGAGGTAATGGAGGAGGTGCGTAGACTGCTTAGTGGAGGTTGGGCTATCCTGTGATCTCACCATCCTGTTTCATCAACAATTAAACTGATAGGTGAGTATAATGCCTACCTGTTAATACCCTCAACTGCATCACTCTGCAGTCACTGTCCAGGAAGCAGCAGCACTGAGAGTTATATTCCTTCTGGTTGGAAAACAGATCTGGACAGGTGGAGCGTACAATCTTGACTGCCAGTAAGAAGCTTCCAAAACGGCTCCTTGCTTACATTATTAACTTCTCCACACTGGATTTCAGCTGAAATTATAATCAACTGGACTAGCTTTTCAAAATGTGGGGTTAAAGAGTAGCAAAAATTTGACCAGTCATGCAGTGTTACAGTTTCTTTTCAAAACACATTTTCAGGCCTCTGCTGTGCCCTTAATGGAAAAATCATTGATTGACTCATCATCTCATTTTAGAGATCCATGCTGTGTACACTGGCCTTTCACCCTGGCTTGTAGAGCTGCAATTGTGGAGACTGCTTTGATATTTTGATATCTGTGTGCGCCCTCAATTTAACACTAGGCCTAATTTGGACATGCTCTAGAAACACGTCTTGCTCTACGCAAAGAGGCTGCTCATAGGAAGAAAATGCTTACTGGGTGCCTGGAAACACAATGTAGTATTGTTCCAGCCTCTGTAGCTGTCTTTAGATATTTCTCCAAGGGTTTTATGTGTTCTTTTCCTTTTCCTTTTTTGGGGACTGTGAAGTACTCATTTTATTGTTTGTTTAGAGGATTGGAGGTTAGAGAGACAGGCGTCCTATTAGATGTGTTGTTGGCTCTCTGTTTTGTGTTGTACAGCAGCTCTCACAGTGGTGGCCTGGCATCAGGTGCAATATGGCTCAGTAGCACTTTGAGGAGGTATTGGTGTCTCGCCATAAAATACTGTATCTGTTGGGAAGTAGCTAAATCGCCAGCAGCACACAGACGTGGAGAGACAGCTATTATACTTGGCCACAAAGACACGCAACCTTTGTGTTATTTCCTTTTTGTGCGCGTGCGCATGTGTGTGTGTGTGTGTGTGTGTGTGTGTGTGTGTGTGTGTGTGTGTTTGTGCAGGTGCCAGCTGTGTTTCAGTGGGGCAGTGTATTTGATTTTAGTATTTTTCACTTCAGTGGTTGGCAATTTAAAACCACCAAATGGAATATTTCAGAGCCCTTTTCCAAATTGCAGTGACACACTCATGAGGTAATAGTCATTCAGTAGAAAGCCTCTTTTCTGTTTCTGTTGTATGGAGCCCATTTCCCTTTCATCAAGCATGCAGACAGGCATAGTGAGGGACTGCGATTACGCACATTCTATCAGTATGAATTGTGTGAAGGTGTAGCACAGCCGTGCAGATAAAATCCCTCTTTGGGGGACATCAATTTAAGGTTTCTGTCTACTAATGTTGCTGTCTAAGCTAAAGCAGTCATCATTGTTGTATTCCTGGTAGTGCTGATGAAAAATTATTTTCTCTTCTCTCCATATTTTACGTCTGCAGCTCCAAGTAGGGCTTGTCATAGATCTGAGAGAAAAGTGCTTGCATTTCTAAAAACAAAATTACCTCTAAATATAACACCTAAGTGCTGCAGCAGCTCTGATTTGATATGGTGCAGACCCTGAAGATCCGCGCTCTGACAGTATGACAGCAGACGAGCAACAAAAGTTTTTCTCTCTTCCTCTTGCTCTTTCTCTGATGAAAGGTTGTGTGAGAAAGGAGTGAAACACCATCTGTATTTTAAATTTTTTTTTTTTTCTTTTTTTTTTACCCAGCGGTTTGTGGGCTCTGTGTTTTTGCTAACCATGAAATTGTATATGAAAAGAATTTCACATTACTTACTTTCACATTACGCTGTACTTATCCTCCCTCTGAAAACCTGAAATCAATATCCTGCAACACAAGGGAGTGGCTAAATATAACACTTCTGTTTCTCTATCAGTAATGGGTGTTGGTGGAGGGGGGTAAAGACACAACAGTGAGGCAGAAATTTTGCAGCAAATGAAGCCTACCGGTATATTTGTTGACCTTTGTTTTGCTTGGTAAGGGCTTTGACTTTTTGCTCTGTAACCAGGCCTCACTGATGGATATCTCTCTATTGGCTGACTCACCTTTAAGGTCAGCTGCAAATCAATGCAGGTTTTTTATACCTTCTCTTTGATTGCTGGGAGTGGTGCTATTTTCTCCCCCTCTTTTTGTGATAAGCCATCATCATGAACAATGATGAAATACCATCCAGGGGAAGAGATGTCCTTGACTAAGCATACACTACACTCAGTCATGGGGAAATGGAGTATCAAGCAGAGAGAAGAAACATTACATGCCAGAAATGAGTCAAGAAAAGGAGTTTGAAAGTGCATCGCTCAGTAGGCTTGTGGATATTGGGCTTAGGTTGTGTTTGAAGAAAGATATTGTTATGTATGAGGGATGAAGGCAAAACACTATCTGTGCGCAGATAGACTGGTGTGTGCCCCGTCGCCAGCCAAAATTACAGGAGAGAAAGGGATGGGCACACTGTGTGTGTGTGTGTTTGTGTGTGTGTGTGTGTGTGTGTGTGTACAGGTACTTGTCAAGTCTCAAATCTTTGAGGGACAAGTCTGAGTCAAGTCAGATTGCTAAAACAGTAACAGTTATCTCTAAGAAATGTACAGCTGTTTGATTACTTTATGTCTCCTTTGGCTGTTTGTATATCAGGCACCGGTTAGATGATAATGTAACCTAAATCAAGATATATACTGGGGCCACAGGTGTACATAATCCCTTGATACATACACCACCCTGCAATAGGAAAAAAACGTAGCTTTTTGCCAGACTACCCAAGTGGTACTGGCCAAGAATACTGAATGTCCCGGAGTCTGTCCATCCGTCATGAACACCCCATTGTTGAATGCCACGTGTGGAAATTCAGGTAGATCTTGAGCTGTATTTGGCTAGCTAACTGGACACACGAGGTAAGTGATAATTTTTTTTTGTATGTACGTGGGGGGATGTGGGGGGATTCATTCAGTTAGCAATGACAGAATTTACAGCATGTTCAACAGCAGTATTTACTGTGACTGTATTACGGTTTATTATCCGGAGCTATTGTTGTTTATTTGTACTTAGGGTAGCTAGTTAGCTAATCGGGTGGTGTTGAATGCAGAGCCAAGGCCAACAAACACTCGTTAAAAACAGTGTTAACAGTTTTACAATCCAAATTGAAAAGCTCCTATAAAACTGTGGTCCCAGGAGCTGGTAGAAGACAGAATGGCTGCATTCCTGGGAGCTAGGAGTGTCTTCTACCGGCTCCCAGGACCACTGCTGATGAGCTCATCTGTCCTGCAGGGAGGTGACCAAACTGCTGAAAGGCTGTTATGTGGCCTAAAATGATCAGTCCGACAGACGTCAGTGTTGCCTCTGTCCTATGCTCGATCTTGTGGAATTTTAAGCTGGTTCGCGTACACATGAGCACGCATGCAAGGAACATGAAATTTCAGGGTAGAAAATGTTTGGTTTCAGGAATTCCAACAGGAGTGACGGTCCAGCTTCAACTAATAAAAAAAATTAAGCTGTTAAATTAAAGCAAAAAACTTGGCCTTGAAACATGAACATCTCATGACTATGCTCCCTATCAGTAAAGACTTGTGTAAACACTGTCTACAATAATGCAGATATTGTATAATGGCCTAAGACTTACCTGCATTATTGGCCATGTTCTCAGGTGTCAGATGAAGTCTGATGGCGATCCAACATCCTGTACTATGATAAAGCAAATTTTTGATAATTTAAGATAAAGCAAACTTTTTTTTTGAAAATTGACATCAGTTAGGTGCAACAGACTCAGCCAAATGTTATCACAAAAGGCAGCTGCTGCTGTTGTGCGTTCACACATCAAAGTGACGTTTAGATACATCCTAGTCATTTGCAACCTAAAAATAAGCACTTCAGTCTTTTTATACAATGCACCAATGCCTTTGTTTTCCTGACACTCATTGTTCATGAGTCACTAATCTAGAGTTTGACTGAGTCTTACTGTATGTCATTTGAGATCAAGTCCAAGTAATGTCTGAAGTCACTTTGTATGTGACCTAATTACAATTTGAGTGCATGTTGCCATCCCTGGTGTGTGCACTTGGGTGACCTTCTTTGTGGGGACTGAGCACCTAACTGTAGGCCTGTGTATGTACCAGATACAGGCTCCTGTTTACTGTTAATTTTGATGAAGCCAAGCTGAAATGTAAGCTCTCATTTTCATCCGTGCTTAAGGTAAACTTTTAATAACCTATTTAGTCTGCAGCACATTCATTCAGGCCTTGAAAATAATAGGATACACTCTATGATGCATAATGTATTTTGTAGTTACAAAATCAATCTTCTTTGCCAACTACAGAGGGTACAGCACTTTGGTTCATTAACTGGTTCATTCTGCCTGGAGAGTCTGTTTGCACTGGATGGAGAAAAGGGTTTGACGTTCAGTATGCACGTCTATTCAGCTGTTCCTTTCACCTTTGCATATGAGAGAAACTCTACATGTGGCCAACAGCATTAGCAATCAACACACACGTATGATTATTTACAATAAAATATAGTACATACTTACAGGCACTTCCATGCCAGATATAGACACAAAGACACACACACACACACACACACACACACACACACACACACACACACACACACACCCTCAGAAACCCCATCAGGATGGGAGACAACTGCTATTTTCCCTGCTTTGTTTGCAGGGCAAATCTAATAATCAGTTATGAGCATGAAAGGTGTGTTGTGGTGCGGATGATGGTGTTTGTGTGTATCTCTAAAGGCCAGGGGTAAATGTAACTATTTGAGTAACAGCTGGGCCTGTTCTTAGACTGTCTGTCAGCCAGCCTGTCTGCCTGCTGAGGCCCCTGTTCCTGCCAGATTTATGCGTTATGATACTGATTCATATTTCTGAACCCCATTTTCCCCCACTGTGCAATCACAGCGTGCTGTTAATGTGGTTTCTCATCACAATTTATGGTTGGTGTCGCAGCGTGGAGGTAGCATTGGGTTGGGAGTGACACCAGGGAACACGTGGTACAGCTGAGGCGGCGTTGCAGTGGGAGCAGGCAAATGTGTGGCGACGGTGAAATTCAGAGAACACATAGGACTACGTGGTAAATGGATTTAGTGCATGGCCTTTCTGCTATACCAGAAAACATATGTTGTGTTTTCCTTTGAAGTCTTTACAGCAAGATATATGTTTACAATGTTCTTTTTATAGATAAATCTCTCATGGAGATGGCAGCGCTTAACATATTACAAGCGTGTATGATTCACAGCATTGAAAAGAGATCCTAATTGTAATTCATAATGGATAGCTTACCGATAAAAGGAAAACATAAGGAAGGCAATACTAGACAGATTGAGGAGGAGGCAGGTGGGAGAGACGGAGGGAATGAAAGCCGTAAGGGGAGATGCAGAGCAAGAGAGGGAGATGCTTGGATAAAGAGGGATATATGGAATTAATGGCTGAATAGAAGAGAAGAAGAGAAAAGGCAAGTAACAGACTTTCAGAGAGAAAGTGAGAAAGGGCGTGATGCAGCGCAAGAGAGCAATGCAGAGGGAGTGAAATACAGATGCAAGGGATGAAGGATGCAAGGAAGGGCAGAGATTTCAGATGGAGAGAGGGAGGGAGAGAGAGGGAGAGAGAGAGAGAGATCGAGATCTTGGCAATGAGCATCTGTTCCATCATTCTCCAGGACATCGGGACAATCAGCCGCACAAACACTACTAAAGAGTTCACAAGCAGTGTTGCTCTGAACGGTTCCCGACATTATTCATTCAATGCTTGACACATACTGAAATATTTCAGGAACTAATAAAGCTTTATAGGTGCTGTCCTGGCCACAGTTATAAAACCAGGGCAATACCAGAAAGCACTGTAGAGAAACTGTGAAGCTGGATTTTTTCCAACGCCTTCTAAATTTGCGTGGGACAACCTAAGTGGGGCTAAATCTTTTACTGAGCTCAACAAAAGGTTTACTGGATTCTCTCTGTTCTGTTGATATTCTCAAGCAGGATGAATTTAGGTTTATGTCATCCTACAATGGTGAGCAGCACTTAAGCAGATAAACACTTGAGTGGGAAATTTCCTGACCACATGTCAAGTCTGGTTTAGACTGGTTGCAGTGATGCGTATGTAGTGATGAATAAAATGCCTGCGGCTTCCACATCCTCCTTTTTCTAATTGTAATAGTCTAACTCTAGAATACTTATCACAATCAAGGAACATGAAAGTAAACTTTCAATGATTACTTTGTAGAGTGTCAGTATTGTACACTTTGTTGTACCACTTCAAAAGAACTAACAACTTTTGCATAATCCTTTTTATAATCCTTTATATAATCCCCTATCTTATGTCTAGATTATTGTTGCAGAACTTTACAGAATACTATTCAGCATATATAATATGGTATGTAATATCTTTCTTGTTCTCACACTATGGGACACACAGGATGTTTAATATCTTCCTGTGGACGTGGTCCTGGTGAAATTTAATTAAAACTGTGATTATTGAAAATTTAGTTATTGTTTATACAGTTGATCGGCATATCTTTGCAGGGTAAATAATAAACGTAAGCTGTACAGTGCATTAGCATTCAAATGGTTTAACTTTAGACATTTCTGCCCTTGTGATTATCTGATCTTACTGCATTTTCTAAAGTGGATTAAATGCAAACTGTAGGCTAACTGGCTACAACAGCAACTCTATGACTGAGGCTGGGCTGACTTTCAACAGCAGACATGCCCTTGTTGAAATTATTGTTCAAAGCAATTTTAATTAGTCTCTGTAAGTGTAATGGTCCAGTGTGAATCATGTTGCCATTTAAAGTATGCCTAGTAAGCTCCATTTTTCATTTCTGGCAATTCTAAATAAGCCCTCTCATACACTTTGTCACTTTTGATTGAAAATGATAACAAAAGGGAGTGTGTAACAAATTATGTTTTTGGCAACTTACTTTATTTTTGGATGTTGATCTGAGAAGTCTGAGAAGGTTTACACTTTTGAATCATCCATCCCCACATTATTTCCTGCCCCAACATCTTGATATAACAGGAAATATATAAAATCAAAGAAATGAGTCCCACTTCATAGGGTCTTTATAGGAGCAGCAATTCCAGCAATGTCTCTTTCTTATTTGCGTTGTCTTGCACCACCATTTGTACAACCGAGTCTCAACAGAGCCCTCTGTAGTTCTGTAGGGCTGATCGTGCTCATTTGATGGTGAAATTGTTAATCGTCATTTTGATGCTCAAGAGATGTTGGCGTCAGAGGTAAGTTACTAGCAACTATAGACCTTTTTTTTTACAGCAGTCATTTTGACATGAAATAGTGGGTAAACGCAGGTGTTATTAATGACACAAATAGCAGGTAAACACAGGTGTTACTAATGACACTAATTAAGGTTCCATTCCGTTTAAGTGTAGCAGAGTATTTCCAGTGAGCCAGCGTGAACAAGAGCAGGACCCTGGCTCTGTTAGATCTAAATGGAACAGAACCTTCATTAATGTCATTAGTAACACCTGTGAGCGCCCTACTATTTCATGTCAAAATGGCTGCTGTGAAAAAGGTGTACTGAAACTTGTATGTTTCATTGGTCTGTAACAACAGATATGCTACTGTCATTGCTGGCACAAAGCTCCACTTCTTCTACAGTCTGAGCTGTTCACGCAAACATGGCGGTGTCACGGGTCAGGGAGGACTCAATTGCAGACTCGGAAAGGCAAATAATTGTAGGTAAAACCAGCGACTATACTGACAGGGAAAACAGAATCCAAGACAGTCCAATTTTCAATCACAGTAATTAGTTCACCCAGGCAACAATATAAACACAGCAAGTAGAGGGCTAAGTAAAACATAGACAGGCTAATGATTGGTAAAGTACACACGTGATGTGGAACAATGGACAGGGCAGATAGGTGACATTCATTTTAAACCTACGACACACTTTCGATCTTTGTCTCTTATGAGATTTACATGATTTAAAAACAAATTAGGAAATGTATGTTAATACAGCATGTGAACTATTACTGTGTACCAAAAGGGAATGGACAACTCGACAGTCGAACAGGATCCACTG
This sequence comes from Neoniphon sammara, assembly GCA_900302535.1. Classification (NCBI taxonomy): domain Eukaryota; kingdom Metazoa; phylum Chordata; class Actinopteri; order Holocentriformes; family Holocentridae; genus Neoniphon; species Neoniphon sammara. The sequence continues at coordinate 31,315 of OMKZ01014837.1, read as the reverse complement.
TGTATTCTTCATGTCAAAGGCAGTCCTTCTCAGCCATAGCAGTTAAGTACTTGCCCAGGACCATCAAGGTTAAGGTCAAGGTCAAGGTTTCTTTATTAGTGCCTGGTAAGGTAAAGTTGTTTTGCCAAGAGGTGAATCGACGCTCCAGGATAACATCAAACTCTTAATATAAACTCGACACAAACTCATAAAAACTGTATAGACATGATATATACTGTATACATGTCCATGAGGAAGGCCAGGCCACATGATCACTGGATAGAGGGAGATAGGATCAGTCCAGGGAGCAGGTCATTAATGTGCAACACAGAGATATACAGTAGATCATTTGACTTCTCACCCAGGGTCAGGACCCTTGCAAGCAGAGTAGTATGAAGGGGTTCCTAGAAGATTTAATGTTAAAGGGTGTGGAAAAATAAGTATATTTATAATTTACAGTAGCAGAGTTGCCTCTTCTTGCTAGGCTTTCTCCAAAAATACTGTTCATTTAATGTATTTATAGGGCAAATACCTGGTAGCCTATTACTGTAGTTTAGATGTTACTGGCTTTATGAGTTGCAGAGCTGCCTTGTTCCATGTGGTTTGCTTTTGGCCCACTCTGCAGTGGGTGTGTACGGGCAACACTGCACACATCCTTTACCTACAGAGTGTGAAAAGCTAATTACACTATGAGGGAAGTGTCGGAGATAAACCATGCATCTTAATTAAGTTTGCTTTTCATTAGACAACATGCAGGATAACCTCAAATAAAATGGCATTTTATTGCGCCGTGATGCTGTGTGAATGTGAGTGTGCATGCAAATTCAGTATGCAAGCGTGGTGTGTGAGTATATGAAATTGTGTGAATGTGTCTGCTTGTACGCATTAATGCCTGTTTGTGTGTGAGCTGGAAAGATTGCGTGTGTGTCTGTGTGCTAGTTAAAATCCCTTCATTAGAGCTGTGGTGCACTTGCTCATTTAGATTGACACCACAAAGCTTAGCCAAGTAATCAAAGTATTGTAGTTTGACAATGATGGTAAGTGCCTGACCCAATATGTCAAAGGTATTGATTCTCAGCAAGTCTGCAGACTGAGGGGCAAAGATGCATCTTGAGTGGGCTGGGGTAAAGAGTGTCAAGGGCTTGTGGCACCAATTTACAAGACATTGCTTGGTGTTTGTCTCTGAGGCTTTCTGACCCTCTAGATGGAATCTAGAGGGTCGGAGAGGGTCAAACAGTAATGCTACACAGATGAAACCCAGCAGAAGCCCTATGTTAGAAATAACACAGAGTCTTCATTGCAGTCCCTCACTATGTATTTCTCTTCTATTGTAGCTGTTTTTTTTTCTTCTAATTTTAAGTTGAACTCAGTAGGCTTGTTGAAACACAAAAAATCCCTCTTAATCACCTGGTTGCTAGATCATGATGAAATCAAGGGAGTGAGTTTCAGTCAGCCTCAGTACATTCGTTTGTCCATTAGGGTTTGGCAATATGGCCATAAAGTTGTTACAGTTTAAAAAAATGAAGACCCACTCTGTTTAAAATCGTATTTTTTGTGTTCTTAATATGTTTTGCTAGATAATCTGCTACTATATCAATACATTGATACTCTGTGTGCTCTGCTTGTCATAGATTATTGTTATTGCTTCATGGCGGTGAAAATGGTGTTGCTCTCACAGAAGTCAGGGTCGGAACAGGACATGTAAATCTTCCGGCTTGTTATGTCACACACTGGTAACCAATTGTAGCCTCAGTATCTCAATATCTGTTTGCATATTTCATGTCAGCTTTCAAACATTACATTGTTAGATAACATGCCCCAGTAATAATAGTACTAGATGCCTTTCTCCAGAGACTTTCTATGGTGCTCAAAGCGTTTCTTCCTAATGATGCATCTGGGTGTTTATCTTTACAAGGTAGGTAACTGCTATCAGAGCTGGCGATCAGGGCCAAGGTTTATCTAACATTAGGCTTTGCCCTGTAAATATCTATCAGGACAAAATGAGGATCTGTTGTGTCACAAGTCTGACTGACTGTGAACCATCGCGCATCAGGTCAGCCAGACACAGCCAATACTTCTCTCACATGCAAGATAAGGCAGTAGGAGAAGGTCGTGAGCCCCCTAGCACCAGCTGACTCTGGTCTCAGTAGTGCCCCAGCACCTTAAGACTCCAATACAAGCCTTTCACTCATAGATCCTGCGTCCCAGTATAAAGCACCGATCTTGAAAAAGACTCAGACATATTCGACTGATAAAATCTGATGAATGGACAGGGCGGTGACCACGACACTGCTGCACAAATCTTTCTTTAATGTGAAGTGTGTTGAGACCCCACTGGTGATAACATCTAATCTAACCTCCTCCACATGTCCCACTGAGCAAGATTGTCAACGCTGTGCATGAATAGCTGTGGGAGGGTCTCTGACTGCTAACACATAGGCACCATATGCAGTCACAAAGCCAGTGAGCGACTCTTCAGCTCTCGAGGCCGTGGGAAAAGGGACTTCAGTACAACTAGCTAACCCATCACTCTTGTGACGCCCTTGGTGGAGCACAGACAGGGAGCAGGCCGTGATGTGACAACATGGCTTCTCCGTGAGAGCCTGCTGCACCCGGCACTCAAGCTTAACTGGCTGATGGAGTGTGGGCCCCGAGAAAGACAGTTAGCCTGCCACTGATATCTGTCTCATGTTAAACACAGAGTTGACAGGCGGTGTCATAAGGATGGTTATAGGAATTAGCTCTTTTACTAAAGGGGTTAGATGCTTATTGTTATTAACATAACATGAGTGCTCATTCACTCCCTGTGACAGCTAACCTGCCGCTGATGTCTGTCTCTCATGCAAGAAAATGACAGAGTGCTGCAGCTGTAGGGACGCTGACCAGGAAACAAGCCTGGCCAGTGGTGAACTTGTCAGTGAGCTCAGCTGGGACAGTTGTTCGAATGCATTGGAGCTTTGCCGTGTGATTCTTGAACAAACTGGCACCTAGTGAGAGAGACCACTGCTCTCAATACTCAAGTTCACGTGGCCAGTAGAGAAGGGCTCTGAAAGAGACAGCTGGCCAGCTTGCCAGACATTTCTCTCTCCTACAGAGAAGAGACAGAGAAGGGCCCAAATAGCATAGGAGCAGGACGCTGGGTCTGGGGCATGTTGGGCAGTTCTTTGCTAGTGTGTTGTCAGCCAGTGCTGTGAACTGCAATGTTGCCATCTTCAGGTGCTGAAGAAAGTGGATAAGGAGTGGTGTTGCTTATGCTTTCAGCTCAGATTGGCTGAGCATGTGCACACTTAGCTGATCAGTGCACTGAGGCAACTAGATGAGTGGCTAAGCCAGTGGAACCCCGTCAGAAGGTGAAGCCTGTGTGAAATGCAACAAAGGGAAGAAATTAGCTGCTACAGTGTGAAGAGGTTAGCTGTGGCTGTCATGTCTAAATACTCCACTTTCCAACATCCCTGTCATGTTTGTGAAGGAAGATTACTGAACACAAAATAAACTGGAGCACACTTAACTGCCAACAGCTGAGCAAGTTGTTGTCACACCCCAAGTTATCATTCCTGTCACTTAGTTAAATTTTAAATCAAAGTGATTTATTGGCCCTACAAATATATGGGTTTGGAATCAAGTCTGTTTCTTTCATTATTTTGTAGTTATGGCTAATAAACAACACAACAAACAACAATCACTGTGGAAATCCGCCTACCAAATCTGTTCTTTAGCCTAACATATTGTTGATCTAACACTACTGGTTCGCTCTTAAATTATCAGTTTCCAATGAGGGGCTGGCAATTCTTTAAAAAATTCCTTTGAAGCCATTTAACACATTTAATTTGATGTTTAGGTTGAGCTCCATAATTGCTGGCAGTCAAAGTACCACTGGCTACCCTTCAACAGATGACTAAGGCTTGTATGATACTGTAAATTCATGCACTGTGTACTCTGTGGGATGGTAGCTTACCTTTTCAGATAAGGGAAGAGGCTGGCAGTGTTTCCCATCATGATTAACACAGGCCATCAATAGGCTATATTTTACATCAAGGGTTGCCAAGGTTGGGTAAAATACTTTAATAAAGTATTAAGTGCCTGGATACTGAATATACTGTCCCAAATGTAATCAGTAAAGCATTCCATCACAGTACTAAAAAAGTCCTTTATTCAGAATACTTTCAGAGTACATCTTTAAAAGAGCATGTGAAGTTGTGTTGTTATTGTGAATATTATTTATTATCATCTTTTCTCTTATTTATTATCATCTTTTATGAAATGCCATCCTGAGTAGTCAATTTACCTCTAAGCTGCAAGGCTGTGCATCAGCTGCAGGTGCTCACACAGGAGGAAAAGAATTAATGTTAATGAAGGCATTAACTCCAAAGTTATTGTTATTATTTATTTTTGATTACAAGCCATTAATTCGGCTGCAGAGGATGGAAATGGCCTCTATTTAAAACTTAAGAGTAAAATTAAGTCTCACCATGCAGTCAATGTAATGACAGCTATTTTCTTGTGACAGTAGATGTCGCTGTAGCACCAAGTCCAGTAGGGAAACTCTCAATGCTCTCAATTCAAGCCATTGTCAATCATGCACGCTGCAGAATAAAACACTGCGCATGTGCGATTCAGTATACTCATTACGTGTCCGTGTGCTGAGTGCTCAACAGGTATGTAAACACGGTCAAAATGCTACGTTTTGGGTTAACACATGCCGACTGTTAAATAAGGCTAGGTATGTGAGTGTCATAACATGCTCTATAAGAAGGTTAAACAGTTATTTTGTCCAGGGTTGTGTTACATGTAGCTATTTTCCAAGCTAGCTAGTTAACATCAACTGCTTTTTCATTTTCAAGTTCAAGTTTATTAGCTAGCTTCAGTTCACCGGTAAACGTGGAAAATAAAGGAGTACTTTGTGTGTTTGTTTTAACCTGTATCATACGAATAACATAAAAAATAATTGCAGTTATTCATGATAGTGTGGCTAATATCATGTGGTTCCTGTTAATTTGACACTGATGTGTTGATTCAGAAAGAGAATGCATAGAAAACAGTACACATGTATATGCAGGTGTTTTAGCAGTTCACATTGAACCAATGCAGTAGTATTTTACTAATTTCACTATTAAAGATGCATTTGGTAAATAAGGTTATATTAAGTCAGGTCAGAATAACAGGGATATGTATTGTTTATGGATTAGGGCCAATTTGAATGTTAAAGCTGAGAATGTAGGCTATGTGATTATTGTATGTTTATAGGGTTTAAAGGACATGTATGGTTATGTTTTTATAGTTAATATATATATGAAATCTTAGTATGCCATTGAACTTGAAAGGATTTTTGATAAAGCTGAGCTGTTTACACTAATCACTTCATGTTCATTTATTTACTGCTACACAGCCTTTCAGGACAGTGTAGTAGCCTGTCTTGCTATAGGCCCAGATACCCCAATACCCCAGTAACATTGCCATGGGACAGTTTTACTTTGTCTTGAGCCTTTTATTATCTTTTTATTGATCTGATAATCCACTATTCCAAGAAGTGGCTGCAAATACAAGAGAAAGAATAATTTGGGAAAATTGCCTTCGCCATTTGAGTAAACTATTGAACATCATTTGGCCTACAACTTTGCAGTAGCACATTACCTTACCATGGAAAGTCTGATTAGCCTGAATTTAGCTAGCAACAGTCAGAGGCACTCACTCACTCATGCTGTTTTTTTTTTTTTTTTTTTTTTTTTTTATGGAATAAG
>OMKZ01014837.1:0-25578 GCA_900302535.1 Neoniphon sammara | reverse complement strand
TTTTTTTTTTTTTTTTTTTTTTTTTTAATTGGACATGGAATCCTTGGAAGCAGCCAAGCTCTTTGTGGCTGGAAGGCAGAGTTTACATTCCACTGTTATGTTCTTTCCATTGTCTCCTCTGAATTTGGAATATTCACCGTATTTCCATAATTCTAATGACGTCCTTATGCAGTGTGGACTGTGGACCATATGTTGCACTGCATGCAAGCAGAAAATGTGTACAGTGATTTGAAAGTAAATTGTTTGTTTGCGGATAAGTTGTTAAAAAATATGAATATTTTAATGTGTAAATATTCTTAAAGTATTCCCTCTCAAAATTTAGTAACCTGAATAACATGTTTTATGCTCTGTATATGTAGCGATTTTACTTGTACTCTGTTACAGTACTTCTCAGTCCTAAATGTTTTTTTTTCAAACTTAAAATAGCCAACCCATTTCCATATGGCAGTTAGTGTGACACTACTCTTTGTTCATGGTTGTGCTCACTGATTCTTTCTTCTCCAGCCTGCTCATTTTTTGCTTGTCCATGTCCACTTATCACCACTTACAATGTTATCTTCTCCGGTAACTCAAGAAGCCCTGTCACTCTTGTGTACCTTGGCAATTTTCATGCTTTTGTCATTTTTTGCCATCTGATGGGCTGCTTTGTCTGTGTCCCAAGCCAATTTTTGTAGTGGGATTGACTGTTTGTATTGCAAGTTTCTGTGCAGATTGAGAAAACCAAATGCTGAAAAAAAAAATGAATTCCAGAAGTTCATCATTGCAATTGTGGCAAATTTTATCATTATGATAATCAACATTGTTTTATTGCCCAGTTCTGCTGTTCATTATACACAATATGGTGGACGTCACTGATTGATGATGATGATTGATTTTGATGAAACTTGGGCAAATTATGTGTGTGCGTGGGGGAATACAACAATTAGGCTATTGAATTGTTTATATGCCATGCACTATATCTGGGTTGTCACTTAACACATTGCTCCATTGTAGCATCTTAAAAATTGAAATAATTGGCCTGAGAGTGTAGTATTTGTTTACTTGTTGGACTTTGTCAAAACTTTGTTTCACATTTTTCTGCCCAATGCATGCTGGGACTGCTCCAGCAGTATGAATGCATATAACCACAATTCAGTACAAAGTGACATGGTTTGCCCTAACGGGGGACCTGTCACACGAAGTGACATTAACAGGTTAATGCGCTAACTTTGGAATTAACCCTGGCTTTTTGGTCTTACAAAGCTAGTTCATTTTCACATGGAGTAGATCACCATGGTAATTGGCTGGACTTCGATTCTGTTCCAGAGCAGATTATGTTCTGGCTATTGCATCTAAATGTATTTAAATGTCTGCCTTCTCATCAATCAGCTCCATAAAAAAGGCGCCACTGCTCTTCAAGGATCCCATTGTGTTTTTGAAATGACCTTTGCTCCAACAATTTTGTCTACAAACCCCAATAATGAGAAAAACACTACATTCATATGAGTGAGACAAATAATGAACTGTACAGGGGGACACCACTGAATTAGGGCAACAGTCTTCAGAGACCTTAAGAACCACTTTGTTTTTAACAGTGATTTATCATATCACAGTTTATACATTTGTATGCATTTTTAGGCCATTTGCCCTATCTGGCTATAAAATAGAGCTTCTAAAAATAGCAGGTGGATAACCTTACTTAACTGTAGTGATAATAATGATTCTTGTATGTGATGAAAATTCCTTGATAGAATTCCTAAGAGTGACTGTTGCAGCATGAGAGTGACATTGTGAATAGGAAATGTTTACTTTATTCATTTATTTATTTATTTATTTATTTATTTTATTTTTGCTTTTGCCATTTCAATAACCTACTTTCCCTATTAGGACAATTAGATTAATCTCATCTGACTCTAAATGCACTGCTCTGGATCTGTCCATGTGGCATGTCACCATTTGTTAACAACCCCCCTTTTATTGTATTTATTTTTATTGTCAGTTTTCCAATCACTTTAGTGAGACCAGTTAGCCAGAATTGCTGTTGTTTAGTTTTGTGAAGCCAACTATCCCAGAGATACACTGACTATGTTGAACTGGGTTTGTGAGACAGGCCCAGCGACTTCATCATTCAAGGGAATGACATGTTTACTCTTGCCTTGTTGCACCTTGAACCTCCTGCTAGCTGAAAAGAGAACAGTGTGGGTTTCCAAACAATTCCTCATGGGCTGAAGAAATATTGCACCTGAAATTTACTGTTACTTGCAGTGTTCACAAAAAAAAAGTGTCACACAAAAGTGCGACTTTTGTGATAGCATCTGTAGGCTTGTTTGAAATTCTCATAGATATTCTGATTGTTTATCTACTTCTGCTTGGAGTGCCAGATGGGACTTGATGGGCATTTTGCCCATTTGCCCAACTGCTGTTAGTTCACGTGCACTACGCAAAGTTTATCAAACTTAAATAAGTTACGGATAAGAATGTGAAGGCTTAACTGTGTTTGTTTTCTGTCTTGGAGACCATTTGTACTCATTATACTTAATTACACTTTTGTCTCTGCACAAAAGGGAGAGCCATTCATACTCACTGTAGGAGTTTGATGATAACTGAGTGTTTTGTTCCCTTTCTTCACAGGTTTCATCCATACTTGCGGAGGCACTTTAAAAGGGAGGAATGGGACGATAGAGAGCCCAGGCTTTCCATACGGATATCCGAATGGAGCGAACTGTACCTGGGTGATTGTAGCTGAGGAGAGGAACAGGATTCATATAGTTTTTCAGTCGTTCGCTGTGGAAGAGGAATATGACTTTTTATCTTTGTATGATGGGCACCCGCATCCGGCTAACTTCAGGACAAGGTAAGGAAGAGCCCTCCAGCTATAGACCTTGAAGCTCTGTTTGATGTCTGGCAGGCGGTGGGAGAGATGTGAGGGAGGAAAGCCTTCAATGATCAGCTCTGACTGAAAGTTCATCTTTTATGTACACACGACAATGAATGCTTGTTCCTGTCAGTGAGGTGTCACGCAGGCAGCAGTAGCATGTGAGGAGTGTAGTGTGTCCGCCCTTCTCAAAACAGTTTTGTGCACAATTGGAACAGTTTCCACAAAACTGAAGATTCTGATTTTGACTTCACTTGTTAAAGTGTCATTAAACTATAAATGGAATTGAACATCTATACATTGCTTTGTAACTTAGAATGCAGTATCAACAGTGAGAAATCATGAAGCAACAAGAAAGAAAACAACCATATGGAGATTGATTCAAAGAAATGTGGGGCATAAAGAAATCATAAAAAGCTGTTTTTCATGAAATGCACTTTAAAGAGTCATGTTGTGTGTGGATTTCAAAGGAAAGAAACTCAAAGATGTTTCTTTTCATCAACCCAAATAGCTCTAAATAGAATGTCAAACATTCTTTTCTAAATAAGCGTGCTGTGTTGGCTTCAGTGACTCCTGGGTCAGCTTTGTAGTCACCATTTTTTATTCTCACAAATGCTGCTTGAAGGAGATGGAGACAGAGAGGAACATGAAAATCAAACTTTAAGATTTAGCTTTATGGACTTCATCCACTGAATACACAGACAGCTGTTCGCTGGATATGCTTTTTGCTTTCTCACAAAGATCTGAATTGGTAATTCATAAATTAATTTCCAAGTTTCAATGTTTCTCTTTATTTTTAATTCTCCATCTCCACAATTTCTGTCCCTGACAGCATTAAGGCTACTTAAACTGTGTTTTATTTTGCTGTGCATATATATTCTGAATAGTCAAGCAGCCTAATCATTGCAGTAAATTTACACTATACTAAAATAACTCGGGACACATAATTGAATAGTCGACAGTGTGAGTACATATGGAGCGATGAGCTGTATTGTACTCCACTGTTCAGTAATCAACTTCAAAAAGAGGGGTGATATTCATTTTGAGGTGAGAATTCATGATTTTGCATTGTAATCTCTGATATAGAATCCAAAAGCATAGAGAATTATGGCTTACTGCTAGGTTTTGCCTTAATTAGGCTGAAACGTAAAATGTCACAATTTCAAAGAATTGGGTGAAAATGCAATTGTGCCATTCAGATGTTTTCTTAGAGCACACCATTTCTGAATGTTTGAGAGAGACCTCATCTGTTTAAAGAAATCTTGTGTGGTTCCATCCTAAGTTACAGTGCAGCAGGAAACACTGTGTACAAATAATCTCAACAGCTCTACTCATATATTAGTATCAGAGAACAGTTAAGAGTACAAAAATGATGTAGCTTTTCCACATTATTATTAATTATTATTATTAATTTCTCATGCATTTTGGTGAACTGACTATTATCGGAATGGGCTCAATCAAGAGGATCCTAAACCAGTCAGATACAAATCAAATGTCTCTGATGGGCGTAGCGTATTTTTTATTTTCTATTTTTATTTATTTATTTGTTGATTTTTGTCTGTTGTGAGCTCAAAAAGGAAGAAAGCATAAGAGGTTCTATTTAGAGAAATTGAACCACTGCATGCCTTTTTCATAAAGCGCTCTTAAAAGAATAATTTTGTATTTAGATTTCAAAGGAAAGAGCCACAAAGCTTTTACATTTTCCTTGTCAAACCAAATTGCTCCAAATAAACCCACTCTTTATACTGCAGATAAGTGTGCTGTGTATCATGAGAAGATTATCTCTCGTCATAGCTGATAGAGGAAGAGTGTGGATACACACGCTGGCTTTTAAACCTGTCAAAAGCTTTTTAAAAAGGCATCTCAGTGTCTGATTATCCACTTGTATTCATAAGCACGCTCCCTCAGAGGTGAAAGTGGGGGCCAACATCTTTTTCTGAAAACATTTCAAATGACTGGGCCGAAATGATTTCTCCAAGCCCATTTGCATGGCTTAACTTAAGTGAAACAGGACGGAGGTCACATGCCAATAGAATGGAGAATGTATAGGTAAGAGTGGCAGATGAACGGATGGAATCAAGAGCTGAATCACTGTTGATACTTTAACAGCTGCATCACTGTAGTTACTCACAGGCTTATGTTATGTAATGCTGTTTTCAAGGTCAGGCTAATGGAAAGTTTGACACTATACTGGTTGGCTTCACATTACTTGTTGGCTCTATGTCTCCAAAAAAAAAAAAAAAAGTAGCGTATGAGCAGTTTTGCAGACATTTTCTGACCTTGTTATGGCAGTACATCTATTGTATTTTCCAGAAGCCTGGTGTTGGATCAGCAATTTGGCCTTTTGCTCTTGCTGCTGTGTTAGTCCAACCAGTCTTGGACAAGTAACTGAAAATACCCAAACTAAAATATATTAACCCAACACAGTGGTTGACACTGGAAGTTCACACAGGCCACATATTATAAACTGAGGGAATTTTAATGCCAATAGTTTGAGTTCAGTGTTTGTAAAAAGGCACATCAACCAGTTATGGCATGCTATGTGACGACAGAAACCGAAGTTAATGCTGGGATAAATTCGTCGATAGCTGTTAAATATAACATGATCCTAGAATATTGACTTCAAAACCTGTACTAAGTCAACAAAGTGATAGTAATGCACTGTAAAAACTCACATTACAATTTAGTGAAATTAATTCACCTCAATTATTAATTCAGGGTGTGTTTGTCAGTATCAATTGCTCAATTAAATTTTAACTTCAGAATTTATAATCTTTTCTAACATCTTGTCTTAAAATGATGAGTTGAAAGAACATCTAACCATGCATTCACTAATCTGATCATATTAAAGTTTGTTAAGAAACGTGTGCTTATTTGCATACTTCCCAGCATGCATTATAATTAAGTTTAAAGGAACACTTTCCTCCTCTGGTCTGAATAAATTAACATGATGGAAACTTATAATGGATGTATCTTAGGTGAATCGCTGGTCACTTTATGAAAACAAATGAAAATCTTGTTAACCATGATGAAAATTAGAATTCTGTTCAGTCTCTTTACCCAATACTCTACAGATTTGAGATATACTACAAGGTGGATTATCCATACTATTAGGTGGATTAGCCATTCTCTGTTAGAGATGGTAAATAATATCCACCTCTTTCTGCTAAATTGGTAAAATCATTATGTGATAGGAATGCAGTTCATCGACTGGTGGAACTGAGGAACTCTTGTAAACATGACTACACATTTTCTGATTGAATTTTTGTTCAGTTCACTTGGTGAGCTTTATTACTTTAGAGCAATCTTTAGAGCAATTCATGATCTTGATGTTGGTCGGGTGTCTCTCTTTGTAAATAAAATGGTTCCCTATTTTGCTCCTGGTACCAGTTTTGTGGTCTGGGGTTCAGTTATGTAATTCTGTTGATTGACTGCTTGACAGTGTTGCCGTGTTTTCAGCTATTGAACTTTTGAATTTTGCGCTGACTGCTGCAGTCCACTGTCAGGAGCCATACTGCAGTTCTGTCTATTCCAATTCCTCTCTTCTTTCTTTTTTAACTGTTCTAGTCCACATGTGTTCACCCTCTGGAGGTGATGCTGAAATGAAATTTGTGCTTGCAGAGCATTTTGGTGACAGTATCATGACTGTTGATAAAATTTATAGTGAATTCAGTTGTTTACTGCGGTATCGAAGTAGTATTGAGTACAATTCAGGGAAGGCCCACAGGGAGTGACTTCCTACTCATAGTACAGAAAGGTGTTTGTTTATAGAGATGTCAGTTCAAGCATTTTGGGGGGCTGCTATGTAATGCAGTCAGAGCAAACACAGCAAAGCTGAGGTCACAGGGGTTGGCTGTGCAGAATTGTTGTAGTTCTGCAGAGATTCTCTGGTTGTTGGAAGCAGGTTGTTCACCTGCTGATGGTTTATAGCAAACTGTATGGAGATAAGGCTAAATGCTCATTTATTTCATGTATTTGTTAAAGGCATTAGTGTTAGGCTCAACATTGTAAGGAAAAGTGGAAGAATTCACATTATTATTGTGGTCTAGGGCAGTTCAATCAGTATTTGTTAATATGAACAAAGTTCTGTTTCTTCCAACTAGAATATAATTTTGTAATGTCATCAGGGTGTAAAATGTGGAGCTGCTCTGTGATTTGGGATGGTTGTGAATGTGACTGTAAGAGCACCTATAGGATTTTTTAGTTCAGGATTGACAATACTACAGTGGAGTGCTTGTAAACACTGTGTTGGCCACAAAAAAACCCTGTCTTCAGTTCACTGTCTTTGTAAAAGGTCTTCTAAATCTCCTGCATCGTGATGACAGATTTAACTTATATCCAAGGTTTGTAACTCTGTAACTTGTAACTTTGTTTTTTTTTATCACAAATATTGACTGTTCTTGATCACAGAAATAAGTTACAATTTTTGACTCATGTATCCCTTTAAAAAAACTGTCTTGTCAACTAATTTAGCGTTGTTTAATCAGCTGTTGCTGATTAAACAACGTCAACTATAGGGTTAACAATTTGCATATGAAGCAAATGGAGACAGTATTTTGCTGAGATTTTTAAATTCTCATGGAACTAATCTGGCCATTCAAACACAAGGAGGAAAGGCAAGACTAATTCTCACTACAAGACAAAAGGAAATGGCTCAAATTTTGATGGGTTTTTCCTGATCCAACCCTAGCCTCTAAATAGCAACATTGTTCTTTGTGTTTTAGTCACACTTGTTTTATTTATTTTTTTTTTCCAATTGGAGGATTTCATCACAATGCTGGACTAGTGTTGTGTGGTGCCAGAAAATGATAATGCCATGAGAGAATCCTCGCTATGCCTCTAGGGCCCAAAACATACGCTAGTGGAGAGCCTGCTCTTACACAATTAATTCCCCTAATAACAAAGAAAAAAAATCTCTTGGAGAAAAAACAAAACAAAACCAGAAGCTTTTGCCTTTTGTTTTCTTACCTTTTGTTTAACGTTCTCAAGAAAGATGGGACACACTCTTTCTCACTGTCTCTTCCTGCAGCTTGTTCTAGAAGATGCTTATTTCCATACGGTGATACCTGCAGTTGTTTCTCTCCCATCTCTGTCTGTATGTTTGATGTGTCATTCGTTGAGATTCAACTTCAGCTGGAATAAGTAAGAAGGTGAACATCTGACTGACTCCCTTTTTTTCTGCTTTTCATTTTCTCTGCCATGGTAATTATAAATAGAAACCTTGATAGAGATTAAAGAGGCATTTAATTTATTAATGCTTTTAATTAATTAAGGCAGAAATTCAGAAGGGAGCACGACAAAAGCTACAATGAATTTTTAACATGAAAAAGAATCGACATGCCCGTGATGGACCTGATTAGTGTGTCTCCCCATTGATCTATGTATTCTCTTTGCTCTGTGAAGTTTTTTTTTTTTCCCTGCTATTCCTCTCTGTGAGAGTTGGTGCTGCACTTACATTACGGTGAATCCCTCGTGCCTGAAAATGGCTGGTAGGAGCACTCATTATTGTGCTGAAATTATATGGTGAGGAATGGTACAGTAGAGCAGAAGTAAGGTAATAAAGACATATTTTACAGTTATAGTATTGCTCTGCACAGAAATTGGCCTCATTAAGGTGATCTTTTTTGCTGTTATTATGAAATTACCCTGTCAAGCACATATTAAATACAATGTTGATAGCTTAATATTTAATTCGTTATTATTTTGCTACAGAGTCAGGTCTTTGTTGCTACACACGTGAACAACAGTCTGTCTGTCCAGACCCTCAGCCATGCTCCAAAGTCCTTCAGCTAAAACACTAAAGGCCCTTTTCCTCTTCACAACAAGAAAAAAACACTAACCCACATGTTAGCAATCAGGAGCTGGCACTAGATCCGGTTCCAGCTATTGTTTGTCCAACTTAACGGTTGAAACAGTAAAGCTAAATGCCCGGGACGCTGTCATTTGTCAGGGTAATTCCTGTCATTGTTCATTTCATTTATGGGTATGCCATTTGTGGTAATGAGATTTGTTTTAATGTGCGCAGAGCTAACCAAGCACAGCTAACATTAAAATAAGCTACTAGTTCACATTCAGTCATTGGTTATAGCTAAATTAAAATGATGCAAGCAAAGATTTCAGATCAACCGTGGAGGGCGCTCCGGTAGTCACCGTGTAGAGCACGTACAACATATCATAACTGCGGCGGTGCGGGTTCAATTCTGACCGGCACCCTTTGCTGCATGTCATCCCCTCTCTCTCCTTGTCTTTCCCGTATATCTCCACTGTCGCTATCAAATAAAGCAGAAATGCCAAAAACAAAAAACAAGCAAACAGAAAAAAATCAACGCTGTAATTTTTCCCAGACCTGCACACTACTATCAGATGGATGGGGACATTTGTTTACATTTGTTTCATCTGGAAAAATGCTATTTTGATGTGTTTACTTTGTTTAACTCCACAAGTCAAAATATTGTATTTTCCATGCTTCACAGGAAAAATTCACAGAACCATGAAAAGAACAGAACAGCAGAAAATGCTGTGCGTATCCTGTACATCTCAAGTGATGCAGCCGTGCCCATTGGACACAGCAGCACTGATTGACATGGCAGCGTGTCAGTGCTGTTCACATGCATGGATCCAGATCTGTACCATATCTGGTGGAAATTGGCCTTAACAGTTGTATTAACGATAGAATAAGTCGACTAACATCTGACAGCTAAAGTGTGTGTGACTAAACAGTGATAAACAGTGCAGTAGTCCTGGCCCCCAGGTTTTTTTTTTGGTTCCTTTGAGTCCGACATGTCGAGCAGAGATCAAGGACCAGGTGGTTTCTGTAAGTACTTTGTATTGACTCAAATGAGAAATGAAATTGGGAAGAATCCCAGACTAATTTTTGACAAATTTTGTAGTCTGGACACATTAAGTATCTGTGGATAGGAGTGCTGATGTGAAATCAGTTTGCCTTGGCCAGATTGCTCCTTGCTGAAGTTTGAATCATCATGAGGTTTGATCCAGAGTTGGGAGCAATCACCTTTGCTTGAGTGACAAGTAACTCAGAAGTTGTAGGCAAGTCATAAATTACTCACAAGCCCGAGTGAAGCAAGCCAAGTGAAGTGAGGTTCAGTACCCAGTTATGGATGTCAGTAGATTTTAGAAATGAAAAAAAATCTTCTGCTTGAATTATTTATTAGGCTCATAACTATGCAATGAATCCACGTTTAAGTTTGATACCTCAGAAACTGAAATGTAGACTTCACTGTTTTACTTCACTTCGTCAGGGTCAAAAACAAATACAAATCATTTTGCCAAAAAAAAAAAAAGGTTCTTGTATGCAGTCATTGAAGAAAATATTGCATATTCAGGCTTTCTCATTGTATGAATTGAACTTTGAACTTTTAATTCATTTCAACTTCACTGAAAGTAAATTGGACCAATGCTTGAAATGAACAAAATAAAATTTACACTCCCGCAAAATAATCCTCAAACATAATTCCTGTTGTGTGTTTACATTCTGAAATTATTTAACAAACTACAGTATATTCAAAAGAAAAAAAATTCAAGCAAACCACAAAAAACAACAATAAAACAAAATCAGAATCACATCAGCGTAATATTTGTGGCTCAGGCTGTGAATGTTTTAGAGTTGAATGAACATTGCATTGAATTCAGACTGAGCAATGTAAAAGAATGCAGTATTTTCAAAATGAATGAAGTTGTGAGAACGCAAAGCATTTTGCAGACCTGCCTCCTTCACACCCAGACATACTATGTAATAGAAACTGGTAATTGGTCTGCACCTGTGGAGATTTATTTCAAAATGAGATGCACCATTTAAAAAGAAAGGATGAAAGACACCAAAACAAAAACAGTGTCAGCTCTTTAAGATGTGTTGGAATGAACATAAAGTACATAGAGTGTACCAGTCTTCCCCTTAATGCCACAGTGGAGTGAGCCAGCTGGTAATGTTATACACATGGATTATAACAGTGGTTAGCAAGAATTTCACACTGACACTAATACTGAACTAACAAAGAGAGCTAATGTGCATGAGCATGCCTGACATTTCTTTAACATGTTTTACATAACCTACCACTCTGAGTGACTTTTCAGGTGAGTTCTAGATAGTGGAAAACAAATTTGTGATTTGTGAGACATGTTTTATACACTGCTACTCTCTGTCTGCGAACCCAAGTGGTATACTTGGAACAACTGATTGCTTTTTGTGTCAAGTAGCTAGGGCTACATTGTCCAGCCCTAGCACAGTGTAGGAAAATGATTCTCTGTAGCATTGTTAGCTCCACTCAGAGAGTACAATAAGATGATCTTGGCTAGGTTGTGATGCTATTCAGAATCAATTTCTTGGCACACTTATAAAAGAGGGAACGTCTGTCCTCAGTGTGTGTCCTCATTTGAAATAAAAGATTGAATGAATTCAGTAATTAATTTGTTTCCTTTTATTAGAGCCATTAGACAAACAAACAAACCAAAAACAAACTGTAAAAACTGTACAACAAAGGTCATTTACTTTGAGAGAAATCATGTTTTTATCTCGTTTTTAAGACTACACTGTATTTTATGTACATTTATTTATGGACAGTAGAGGTTGCACAGTCCACGTAATTTTGATTTTCTAAAATAACGCAAGCTGTTCAGAAAATTGAAAAATGACTGATGACTGTTCATCTCAAGGTTTCGTTATTCATCTGCTCAAGCTATTGTGACATACACC
This sequence comes from Neoniphon sammara, assembly GCA_900302535.1. Taxonomy (NCBI): domain Eukaryota; kingdom Metazoa; phylum Chordata; class Actinopteri; order Holocentriformes; family Holocentridae; genus Neoniphon; species Neoniphon sammara. The sequence continues at coordinate 14,014 of OMKZ01014837.1, read as the reverse complement.
CTGGATGACCTAAATCAAAGCTATGTCTAGCTTGTCTTTCCCACTTAACCCAAATATACCAGAACCACACTGCAGATGGTGTAAATTGTGGAGAAATAGAGGATTAATCACCCTTTTGTCTGCACACCTGTGAACTAATTACAGTTTTTTGAGCTGAGATGATAATTCAAATTCCTCCCAATTTTGTACTTTTGTTCATCATCTCTTCTATTCTCGTCAAGGGGATTACTTGCAGATGCATGATACTATGAAAACTAAAGATTTGGAACGGCCCCACAGAGCAACACACCACACAAAGAGTGTGGGATATTAACTTCTCTGACCGTTCTCCAGACTTTTTCCACATTACATTTCCTTTTGCAATTTAAGAAATTACATTTTTTTCCGTTCTCAACTCATTTATTAGACAGAGAAGAGGGAAGAATGAATTAATTGATAGGACGATTTGACCTTTATTACTGCAGTTATTAAAACGAAATGTCAGTGTCTGGGGCTGCTGTAATGAGTCAAGACATGTCAGTGCAAAATAAGTCTATTAATCATCCGCTGCCGTTTTTTCTTTGTTTAGAGGAGCGAGCCAGCAGGAAGGCGATTATTCACCTTAGTGGGTAACAGGCATTATTTTGGTCTGTTTCTAGCAACAAGCTAAAGGCAAGTGGTCCACTTAAATTGTTGCTTACCACTTAAGATCAGTCAGAACATTTAAGATCACTTTCCCCTCTCCGTCTCTATTTTGTTCCTTCCCAGGAGAGACAAAGAGGTTAAAAGAGGTGTAGCAACGAAGAGAGATAGAAAACAGGCGACAGGCGAAGAGATCCAAAGAGGCAAAGCAGCAGGAACCGTGAGCCAGCAGCACGGGAAAAAGGCATAGTAACAGTGAATGAGGGAGCGCTCATGCGACAGAGAAATGGAGAAAGTGAGAGAGGGGAGGTGTGACAGGAAGAGCTAGTGCAACACAGAGAGAAAGACGGATGGAGGTGGAGAGACAGTGAGTCAGACAAATAGAGGTACATCATCCCTGTCTCCTTCCTCTCTCTCCATGGTACGGCACTACCATGACACACTAATCAGATGGAGGGAATATCTGACAGTTACCTTCAGGGCTGATGTAGTGTGTTCAGGTGGAAGGAAAGGCTGCATCTGTCCAGGCAATCAGAGTCGCACTGTGCTCAGGGCTTCATAGTCATTCTGCTTCCACCGATCTTGCATTGGTCCATAAACAGGAGTCGCCATATCCACTCAGATGCTCTGCATCTTTAGGCCCACAGTGATATTTTTGGTTGTCCTGATGGTTTTGAGTAACGATGGAAGACAATTGGCTCCCATCTGACTTGTATTTGCAAAAAAAGCACCATGTAATTTCTGTATGTGCGGCTGTACAGAGAGTTTTAATTGGTGTGATTTTTTTATATTTTGTGAATAAGCTTTGATCATATCCACAGAAGTTCTCATCTCACCCGTGCCTGAAGCAAGACATAATTGCTGTATGCTCTGCCACACTGAGAGCTTCATGAGTGTTGTTTTTGTTTTTGAATAAGCTTTGATCAAATCCATCAAAGTGCTTGCACTCAAATAATTTGCTTCAGTCTTGAGATGGGTTCTAATGTGCCAGCCTCCAACATGTTGGTAACATAGAGTATATGTTGCTGATTGGCTTAGAAAAGGATTGCATTATTCGTGTTGGATGACATGTTTTGCCTTTTTTTTCCCTTGGAATAACCTTTGCCATGAAACTTCAGTGTTTTCAATCCAAACATTTTGATGTGCCTGGTTCTGTAGAAGTAAAAATGTTCTCATCAACATGTAACAGCTCTATACTTTGATCAAGAAGTTGTCATCAGGATGCTTCTCAAAATAGGATATCATTTCAGTTGCAGTTTAAATGCTTATGATTGCATAATTAAAGCCGAGATAGGTTTTAGGAGGAATAAAATGGTTAATCATTTGCTTTTGCCAAGACATATTTCTAAGCCCACGTTTTGGTGCAAAGGAATCCAACATTGAGACAATAAGGCCTTTCTTTTGTAATTGTGTTGCAAGGGTAAGATATGCAAATCTCTCTGGCTTCTAACAGTGCTGTAGGAATCCAATTTTCCTCAAATGGAGCCATATACATTGAATGTTGAATATACACAAATGTAGTAGTACTTGGTAATAGAATTTTTTCCCTTACCTTACCTAAAGCTAAATTCTCCAAACTTCAGAAGAAGCTTTATATAGCTGATCTATGAATGTTTTGTGTAAAAATTAGCTCACATTTCAATTCATACCTGTGGCCCAGTGTTAGCTGTTGCACCATTTCCAGTGGGCTGGAACTGACCATGCAAAATGAATGCAAGTATCTGTCAGGTGGCCAGGTATTATTGTAGCCAAGTCTCCTCAAGGGGGTGAAAATGGGATTTCTAAGCTGACAGATGTTATGACACACTTAAATACCTATCCATTTAAGGAGCTAGCCATATTTTTCCTAATTGCATATCCTTCTTGACTGATGCCTAGGAGTGCTGTGCTTTCACCATCTTAAGTTAAAGTGAGAGTAAAGTGTTCCTGAGTGAACTTGGCCAATCTCCCAAAGTCCGATTAGGGCATGATCCTATACTCAGAGACATCCTTATTGGAGAGTCTCAGATGGAAATGTGATTTAGTTTAGAAACTTGTGTGTGCTAACTAAATCACACTCTTCTTGTCTCTGAGGACACAGCGTGCCCCATGGTGTTTATTTGTTAATGACATTTTCCAACCGTTCACCTGATGCTCTTGTTGCCAGAGCAACAGGCAGCAGTGAATGCCAGTTGACGCCAATTTTTTGCCTGCTTTTGTTAGAGAAGTACTGTATTCACAAAGTTCATGACTTCCGTGGTTTAAAGCAAACTTTAGTAAAACAATGAATAGCATTCCATGGATGGCCTCAGAAAACGCCATCAAAGACCCCCTTTACACATGGTATTAGCATGCTTCTTGTATTCATATTCTATCTAGATAGGTTTAAGACGGATTATATTTACACATAGTATTAATATATTTCTTCAGTGTCCACACTGAGATCCGGTTGCGATCGGATAAATTAAAAAGTCTCTACTTAATGTTTACAATCACCTGTACACTCTTAACACCTACCAGTTTTGAGTTTGGAATTGTAAGTTTCACTTTCGTGTTCATAATTTAGAGGGCATAAAGGGTACTGAATGTAACTTAATGCGAGAGATCGATTCTGACAAATTTTATAATTTATACATGGACCACGCATTGGGACTGGTCTCTCTGTCTTTGTGTGTGTGTGTGTTTGTGTGGCAGCAGAGAGGAGTGGCAGCCTGGTGCACGCAAGAGGACATATAGTAAGATGGTTACAACGACTAGAACAGTCATAACAACAATAATAATGGCAATATTTTTTTTTCATCAACTTGAGTGGCGGTAGAAATTAAATTGTATTGTAGCTACACATTAATGGGAAACCCTAGACGTAGATTGGAGACGCATGTACATTTACACATGCGTCTCGTGTGTCTGGTTGCATTTACACCTGCATTTTTATGTGGTCAAGCACTATCCAATCACTATTCTGTCACCCGAGATGCATGCTAATATCATGTGTAAAGGGGGTAAAAATATTAGGCTGCCCCTTTTTGTAAAATAACCCTGTTCAAATACTCCTCAAGTGCTACTTGAAGAAAGGAATAAAATATCCATCTATTCAGAATAGGCCTAAGTATCTCTTTGGCCCTTCTACCTCTTGAGTTTCCATTCTGATTATTAGGTGACATTTTGAGCATTTTCTGTCTTTATCTGAGAAGGGCATGAAAAGCAAGTAGGGCAGTGGTGGTACCCACCCCAATCCCATACTTCTACCCCACCCTTGTGAGTGTTGTTGCAGTGCTGGCCAGAATAGTTGCTCTTGCTTTAGTTTACTGGTCTAAATTCATCCCTTGGTCTTTCTAAAAGGGAGCAACAAGGAGGAGAAAAAATAATCCTTGCCAGTAAGAATTGGGGGTATTATCTGTTAGAATTGCAAATAGGGCTGTGAGCACCAAATTCCATTTCTGACAAACTGGTTAGATTGTGGCCTCCTCATTCGTCTCCCTGACATTGTCTGAAAGTGTTCCCCACATGTACTAGCCTTCACATGACATCTTCATTCGCTTGCTGCTACAGTAGGTGTCATAACGACTGCACTGCAAACTAAAAAAGGCTCGAGTCTGTTGGGACTTTGAACGTGGGTCTAGGCTTAAGTTTGTCAGGGCTAAGCTCATCCTGTCTTGTTAGGTCTGCTTTGCCTTCAGAAAATGTTTTCTCTGTATTTGAGGTGTCAACGAGATAAAAAATTATATAAGAGGCATGAGAGGAATATTTCTAAGCTTTAGTTTATGAGGCTTAATTTGTCCTATGGGGTTTTCACCTCTGTAGCACATGTTGCCACAACAGCTCTTCCTCTTTCTCCCCTCTCCCCTCTCCCCTCCCTGTCCTCCTAGTAACTACTGCTTCACAACTGAAAGAGTTTGCTCAGCTTTTAGTGTAATGGGCAAAATTCATCATTTGTTGTTTATCTGTCCCACTTCTACTGTAGCCATCACAGGACAGGGCTTTTTGGCATCATAGTGTGCAACTGCATTGCGCCCTTCCTGGTGGGTCTCATCGACCTCTTCTCTGCCAGCATCTACACTGCAGCTACTGACTGTTCTGTTCTTTTCTGTTCAGCTCAACCATTTTTTTCACTGCTCAACCAATAATTAGTTCCCCTGTGGATCCCCCTTTGCAAAGTTGGGGTAAGGAGGGCAGTTCTAAAGACCGCACAGCTTGACATCAAACCATGATTCATTGAAAATGTATAACTCCCACATGGAAATGGCCCTGTGAAGCCTCATGTTCTCCTGTTGGAATGGTACTGAGAGAGCTGTGTTTCAAAGGAAAGGAGGGGCCCTTGTTTGTTGCTACTGTATTGCAATTGCAGCAAAGACAACAGGATCAGAGAGAGCAAAGAAAGGTGTGAGGGCAGAAGAAAATGATAGGTAAAAGAATAGTGCTGGCAAGATTCACTAGATGCTCTCCTTTTGTATCAGCTCTGCTTGGCTGCTACAAGAGTAGAAAAATAAATCTTGACTTCCTGAATGAGATCAGTCGACAAAAAAAAATCTAGCAAAAGATATAGCACCTTTCTTAGCAACAAAACCTGGCTCATCAGATACCTGCGTAAAAAGCCCCTAATAAGGTCACATTTCAAGTCCTATTTTCTCATAAGGTGTTTCCAAAATTGCATCAGATAGCAGTTGACTTCTAGCTGTATCTTGGTATACTGTGCAGTGCCTGCAACAAAGGATAATTATTTACGGAGCAGCGCAGTTCACAGTGCTGTAATTGGAAACTCTATTGAAGCTGTAAATACAGCACCTTCTTCCTTGCTGTCACCGAGGGAATTTATTTTTTTTCCCACAAGGCCTACAATAGACATCATTCACCTGGCTTATTGTCAAGCAGAGTTGCAGTCGCAGGAAGACAAAAAAAAAACTAGCAATAGAAAGTGGCCCGAGAAAACGAGGGCAATAGAGAAGGAGACATTTTGTTCCATGTACAAGTTCTGTTCACCCTAACTGTTACATGGCCTGGCTTACGGGGGTGGAATGTCGATAGAACATCGGCACTTGCCACTGAGGAATGGCCTGCAACACATCTTGTTTACGATGTCGTGAAAACAAATGGATTTGTTTGGATCTGCACCTAATTTGAAATGGAGCAATGAAACAGTCTGCTAGAATGCAGCTGCCAGCCCTCAACCACCTTCCAACAAAAGAGAAGGTGCTCACTTGGGTGTTGATTGTATAGTACTGAGTATGTTATTGGTGGGTAAATTGCATCACAATTCTCAGAGCAATTCTCAATTTTATTGGAAACAGAGTGCTGCAGTATACAGCTCACAGGTGTTGTTAGGTTTGAGGTTTTTGAACATTCAAATTACTTAATCTGATCTTTTGCATTCGTAGAACATTTTTGTATTTTGTGCATTTTTGTGCACACAATCACTACAGGAGTTTATGAATGTCAACCATCACACTTAAGCTGCCCTGGGGACGTGGAGTCAACACTGCTTTTATTACTTTAACTCTGAAGACCTAATCAAACAAAACAAACAATTTTAGACATGTACAAATGAGGAAAACATACCCAGGTAGTGTTCTTTCATTGTCTGCTCCAAAGCAAAATAATTTTGACAGTTTGCAATCATCAGCATCGAGAGATGCAGGGAAAAAGCCTCAATGATGTTAGCAACGATACCCACTGTTGAAGGTTTACTGCACTTGAACTTATGTGGATATAAGATGTGGAAACTGAAAAGGGCAAATGTTTTACCATAACTATGTCTTTAGAAGGACTCTAAGAACAAATGTGATCCTGAAGAATTTGCTGTCATTCGTTGTCCTATAATTAATCAGCTTTCTGGTCTTTATTTCATTATAAGGGGGGAGTCATCTCTTGTAAAACTGAGGTGTTATTTATGAAAGAGGAATCTTTGTCTTTTTCTCCACAGGTTAACAGGATTTACAATCCCACCGCCTGTTACCAGTTCTGGCTCCATTTTTTCACTGAGGCTTACTAGTGACTTTGCAGTAAGTGCTCATGGATTTAAGATAGCATATGAAGGTAAGTACTCTCTGTGTTTCGTTCTTATTTGAAATGACCATTTGTATGAAATAAAAAAAATGCTATTCAATTTTGTGATAAAGACAAAGACAGTCCTTGCTGAAGTGGATCTTTATTTAGTAAAAAAGAACATTAACAATGATCATGTTATTCCTTGGAGAGGAAGGTGTGATCACTCTTACTCTGCCTGATTTCCTGTAGGACCTCCACAGTTGAGTTATGAAAACATTAGGTTCCTCAATTAAGCAAATTAATCTCATATTTTCCAAATCAACATCCCTTCCCCCAAAGTCCTGAACCTTTTCTCTGACTCCAGAGGTGCATCTGAAATTGCACGGCAGATGGCGATGGGAATTAGTTGAACTAATGGATGTGCCGAGTTATCTGTGTTGAAGCAGAGCCGGGTGCAGTGGGGAACTGTCTAAATATGAACTATCCTTCTGTGACCATCCCCCCCCCCTCTTCCCCTCTGCTCCTTCATCTCAGTGCTATCGCTCATCCATCTTTATTTCCTTCTTTCTCCCTCCCTTCCACATTCTGATATTTCACTGTCTCCTGTCTTTTGTCTAAAGCTCTCCTCTCCTCTACTCTCTACCCTTCTTCTTCCTTTTCCTCTTTCCTCACCCACTCACTTCTACCCTTTCATCCTTCCACATCCCTATCCCAGTCCTGGCCAGTCCACTGGCCCTTTATGACTGTAAGAACTTAGCGAGGCGTGCTGTGCTGTGAAGACTGTTTCACAGGTTCTGGAATTGTTTCCTTGGCAACAACACAGTTCCAGGTATAGTTCCTGGAACCTGATATCAGCCCTACTCAGGTGGTGATACTAAAATTTGAGTACAGGAACCTTTAGGCTGGCTTCACATAATGCAACTTCCATGCAATTAGCATGTTGCAAATGAATCTTTTACTGTTGCCATGTCAACAGAGCCATATGCAACATTCCAATGATGATGTAAACTGAATTTGTCATTTTCATGGGATGGTTTGCCTGGAACTCCAAGTGCAACTGAAGTTGCATTTCAGTTGCACCATGTAAAGCCATCCTTAGGAGGAACTAGCAGTGCTGTCGATCATGTTTGGTCAAGCATTGACTTCACGATACTTTCGTAAACATGCACTATTAGAGGGTTACAGCGTAGAGCAGCCAGCAGCAAACAGCATACTGTGAAAACAAATGGCAAAACAATGCAGACTGGAAGTTGGACAAACGAAAATGTGCATGCCCTTATCAGTGTTTGGGGGAGGACAAAGTACCTTGAATGCCTTGTGTGCCCTGCTTAACAAACAACATACAGGTACCTTAGCTGGAGCACTGCCACTGTTCTGGGGGACGTGACGGGAAAACGGGCTCCCCACAGCGGTTGCTGCAGCAGTGGTGGCCGAGAGGAGGCTGCTTTTCACCGGCAGCATGAAAAAACACTGAAAAACGCTCACATGCAAAAAGTATCAGGAGCTGATAGTCTGTCAAAAGACTGTGGGTTATAATAGGTTAAATAGCCTGACACATCACAACTGTTTTGATTTGGTTGACTATATGACTCGGCTTTTAATTGAAGTTTTTGGTATTCATCAGGAGCTTGACTTGGCTGTTAGAAATAAGAAAATGTATTTAGAAATTTCACAGCGTTTGGGAGAGCTGGGTGCTGAGTGCACAGCCGAACAGTGGAAAAAAAAAAAAACGAAGCAAGACTACAAGAAGATTAAGACTAAGATTTTTAGTCTACCCAGCACAGTTCTTCATACAGTTGAAAAGGAGACAAAAGGCAATCCCTGAACTTAATGGGTTCTGGCAAGTCCCAGATTATAGAAAGTTCCAGGTTACTTTTGGTAGTTGAAAAGGGCCACAAGACAACAACCCCTTTCCAGTCCTCCCAAAATCTCATTCTTCTGGCTCAGTCTTGCCTGCAGAATACTCAATGAAAATTCACACTGATTGGAATGTTAGTCACATTTTTCTTTTGCATGATCTCCAGTTACTCAACTCTGAAGAGTTTCCAGAATGTTTTCCACCAGGGTGTTATATGAGGGTATGTGTGTCTCAGGGATTTTAGCCCAAGCTGTGTTTTGGTAAAACTTTGTTAGCAACTTGCACATCTAATTTTCTAGTAACTTTGATGCATTCCTGATTTGCCTGAAGTTAGAAGACACAACACACAGGATACATAATTAAACAAGTTGACTTACTAGTACAGTATTATTTACGTATGGCTCTGAAATAAGGCTAAGGTAATTGGTGTTGTGACCTTGTTATTTTTTACCTCTTGCAGTCTAATGACATGCCTTGTCATGGTCAACTCTGTGATCATCTTCATCATCATCATTACCATCATCATCTAGATCATGCTCACTGTCGTCATGATCAGCAGCAGCAGCTGAATTTTTGTCCCCAAAACGTAATTACCACTGTTAGCATGCATTATTCCCAGTCAGAGACCCATGTGGGTGACACTTACAGTATGCACCACAGATATTCAATGTACTCATCCATAATGCATCCATGTGCAAACCATAGTAACACACTGTCACCACTATGCAGCTTTCTACCTTGTTATGTTGATATGCCTTGCTACAGTGTACGCATGAATATGTATATGCCGCTCATTCTTGTGACTCTAAATGTGTGATGCTTGTAGATTCTCAGAGATGATTGAATCATGACTGCAGTTAAGTGGATTTGAATCTGCATGCATATGAAGGAGACAGTGAAGGACACATCCAGATGGAATCTCATTTATAGTCGGCCTGTCAATCTCTCGTCAAGCATGTTGGAATGCAAACCAGCTCTGACTTTTTGTGGATTTTACGACTGATTAGCACCTTCCTTCCTGTCTGGACCATCTCCCCTCTGTCAGTGTGGTGCCTCAACCTTAACCTTTTCACTGTGGGCCTGAAGGGGTCAAGCTGCATTCGTTATGGAATATAGATACGACGGGCTTTCAACGAGATAGCTAAGCAATTGCCAATAGCCTCGGAGCTTTCAAAGCGATAGAGATAGGCTACATGCATGTGGCGTCCATGTACCCAGGGGTAATGCTATCTGCTTGCCCTTTGTTGAAGGTTGTGTATTTGCCATGGAAACATTGCGGTGCCTATCTAAAACCTGCCTAGATGTGGCATTTCTACTTGTATTGAATCTTTGTAAGACAGCTGACCCATAAAACATCATTTCCTCTTTTCTCCACAAATCATTTCATCACTCGTCCCTTTCTGTCAATGCAGATTGTCCACTGAGTTGAAATATGTGTGTTTGTGTGTGTGCACGCATGCATGTGTTGTTTACCAGTTGCTTTGTCTTGTGATCTAACGTGGGCTCAGTCAATATTCTTTTCCCTGCCTGCACCAAAAGCCAGCCAGTCAGCCCAGCAGCCAGCTAGGAAGCCAGTCAGGCAGACAGCCACTCAGTATACACACTCCTCTCCTGTGGGGAAAGTGTGCTGCCTGTGTGCTCACAAACACTGCCACTCCGTCAAACTTCCATCTTCTTCAAAGGGCTACAAAGTCATTAGATATACAGGCGAAATAAATAGCTCAGCCCCAGAGAAATCTTGCACCCAACTACCTCATTTACTAGTTCACATAACTCACTCCCTACCTCTGTGATGAGGGCTAATGCAAGGCTGCCATGCTCCCGCTGTGTGTAAATGTTAAATGTAGGTAAAAATTGCACAGGAGCATATGTTATGATGACTAAATCCCATTCTTATGGTCTTTTCACTATTTGTGTGCAATGTTGTTTTAACCAGGCCTTTTTATATACTGTTGGTGTGTGCTCTCCAATCCTACTAATGTTGTTTGGCTTGGTTTTGCTCTGGCGTCGTGTGGTTCTAGATTTATGAGGTTTAATGCACACTGCTGTTTTGACCAGGACATGTTTTATAGATGAGCTGGAGATATTTCACCAGGTTGAAAGCACTCTCTAGCATCATATTAATAACATATTAATACAGATCAATTAATATATCATATGATATCAATAAGAAAGTGTGTTTGCTGTGTATTGTGATGCATGTACCATATGCATGTTTTTTTTTTAAACCATGCTTTGTTATATAGATAGGTTAGAAATGCTTGGTGTTAAAAGCACTCCTCCAGCGTCGTATTAGCATTGTTTACATTCATTTTACTCCCCTATTTTAAAATTTGTTCATCGGATGTCAGGAAGTTTAGCACCAGCCCCTTGGTGTTTCCAAGCAGCTGTTTTCTCAAGGTTGAATTATATCAACAATTTATTCAGGGTCCTCCAGACAGGCACGCTCGTTAGCTCAGGGCCAACGCTGTATCTAAAACACTTGATTTCTTTAGGGGATTCTTCAAACCCTCATAAAACTAGAAAGCCCAATTCATTGTTCAGTGCACAGGCTGTTATTCAAAGTTGCTGTCTTTTTCCCAATTCACATTAAGGTCTGTATAGTTCGCTGTTGTTTAGGCTTAGATTTTCCTTTTGCTTGCATTGAGAGTCCTTATCTGAAAGAAGTGCTTCTAATATCTGCAACATATCCTGTGAATTAATTCAAGGGTCTGTCTGTCTGAGTCATTAGGTATGACTTTCCATACACCAAAGGGCATTGAGTCAGTGCTGGTATAATTACAGCTGGGATGCATCCATTACTTTTTAATTAGTGACCTGGGGTGAGTTTCTCAAAACATTTGCTTGGTAGAGCAAGTCTTTTGTTTCTTCACACAGCCCTCTCATGTGCAGCTGCCACAAAGTAATGATTGTAGCAATGAATACCTGGTCATTTTTCTTTCTGTCTGTTCACATGTAATTGCTGAAATGGTGCTCTTTTTCAGTTCTTGGAGAGACTGGGGGTCAGACCACAGAGAGAAAACAAAACAAAACAAAACAAAAAATATGGAAAACATAAAACCCTGAATCAAAGTCCCTCACATGTCTTGGACAGTTAAATCACGATTTTATGTATTTCAGCAAATCTCCCGAATGAATGCCCATGAGCCTTGTGTGTGTAACAAGCTCACACCAAAATGTGAATAGCAACTGATATTAGCTACTTGTCTGTGTCCTCTAGAAATCTTGTATATGCTGGGGTCAAGCCAAGCCACTGATAATTGTGCATTATAAAATCAACCATTTCTTCTCTCAGTTGAAATTTTGAGTACTTAGAGATAAAAGGTTCCTTCAGGACACTGACCTTCATTCCCATTTTATTGGCACTGACACAATTCCCAGACTACCACTAATCTAAGGAGTGCTTAGCCGCTTGGGCCCTGCTGATTCCCCTCAGCTTTCCCCTCAGTTTTTTTTTGTTTCAAATTGTTTTTGCCATTCTGCATTCATATGGGTCCAACACCTGGCTGTTGCATAGTTGATGATTGGTTGATGTTAAATAGCTGAAGCACACTTTCTCTTTGCTATTCCCCAATGACCATGGCCATACTTTCATGATAAAATGTTTTAATCTGAGGCTAATGGGTAGTATTACAGTAAAAGGGTCTCTGAATTTTTTATTTATTTTTTCGTCATGGAGAGTTCTTAATGACCTCCAATTGCATGCAACCCCCGTCCGTGACCAGTTGATTTTCTGTGTGGTGCAGATTTGCTTGATGCAGATGTTTTCGACCCAGCAGTGTGCTGAATATTAAACCGGCGTTCTGCTCAGCAAAAACTAAAGGGTTGTTGTGGCGAGTTTGTAGATAGTTAGATAGCCTTTGATGTGTTAAGTCACACTTTGTTGAACTCCTCCAATTTGATTTTTCAAACAAATGAATTTGAATTTCACAGACTCTCTGTAATTCCCACAGTGAGATATTTTTGTGTGTTGCCAGGGATCGTGCTGTGACACAGCACCGTGGCGGGACGACAGAGCACATGGTTGTTTTGGAAAACAATAGTCAAGCTGGGGCCAAAATGCTTTTTATCATGCGTTCTAAAAGAATAATATATAACAGAACAACAGAGTTAGTTTTTTTTTTTCTTTTCTATGTATGTATTTGCAGTATATATGCATGCAGATAACATTCATTCTATAGTTGTTGCTCTTGAAGCCCCTCAACCCTGTATGTCCCTGGTTTCACATAAAGGCGAGGGCTATCTCACTTCTCTGTAAATACTGACCGCAGGTGTGTTGGGACATACTCTCTGTAGTTCACCCATGCTCTGAATTCCCCCTTTTCTCCTGTTTTCATCCCACTGCAGCCTGTTGGTAGTTAATCTTGCTCATAAACATCAACAGCCGCCAGTTGATGGCTGGGGATTAATATTGCATTCATCAGAGATAATACATATGGGGGATCTGTATATGAGCATCTGGACTGTAAAGTGGATTAGTAATTGGATTAGTAAATGATTCCTGGAAATGAACATTTGAAAATGCGACTGCTACAGCTGTGTCTGTCAATGAAATCAACTTTCTTATCGGGGCCTCAAATTCGCATGCTCTCTCTCTCTCTCTCTCTCTTTTTCTCTCTCTCTCTCCCTCTCCCTCACTCACTCACTCACTCACTCACTCACTTGCACGTACGCACACACACACACACACACACACACACACACACAAACACAAACTACACACACAGTTTATCTAAGGAAAAAATGTTTTGTTTTATTTGTTTCCTGGCTTGCCAGTTAGAATAATTAGCTGAAAACCAGATGGCACATATCGAAAATAATAATTACACTTGACTGCATGATCAGTCACAAGCTGTAGGACAGAAGGAAGTTTTATATTCCTGTCAACCGAACAACACAGGATCTGATCAGACTAATTGGGTTGTATTGATCTTCACCCGCTAACCCAATTCGGCAGTGTTCATTATCATAAAGCTGAGTCTTGACTGTTTGTTTTGTAAATGATAAAGATATGACTAAAAAAGGCTAAATTTTAAGAAGAAATTTGAGTGAGCTCTCTGAAAATGAAATCTTTCAGGTAGGCAAAACAATGCACCAATGGCCCTGCGCCCAGTGCTTTCAAATGTGTTCTTAGTGGTTGCTAGGGTGTTGCTAGGTGGTATTAGAATTGAACTGCTTCTGATTTACAGTAAGTGGGGCTTTCTGTATTGACTGTAATATGTTTTGTTTTGCTGTAATTGAAATCTAATCAGCTGTTGGCTTAAAATAAGAATAGCAAAATTGACATAAATAGATCCGCACACCAAGTAGCTCCCGTTTCAGTAATTTATTGCAGCAGTGATGTTTCAAGCAAAGGCTCTTCCTCAGACTCTCCATTGCTTCTCATTAAAATAATAATAGACAAATGATTATCTAAGCCTAAGAGAGTGGTGTGATATTTTATTTACAAAACAAGGCTATGGATGATCAGATAGAAGTGGCTGATCAGAGAGGGGTCTCGGCTTTTTAATAACTGTATTTGGACAGAATGCTTTGGTATTTGGTATATATTTTCACCAGAGTCCTCCAGTT
>OMKZ01014835.1:28988-51884 GCA_900302535.1 Neoniphon sammara | reverse complement strand
AAACCCACACACACACACACACACACACACACACACACACACACACACACACACACACACACACACACATACACACACAGGCTCCAACTGACTTTGGCCAACCCCTACTGTTTTGAGTGACATTCAAAGAGATTTATCTGAATCCTCATGATTAGTTATGAAAATCCAGATGGCAAAAGGCCAGACTGGTGTTGATTCTTACACATAGCAGTCTTCTCCATTTAATTTTTCACCGACAGCACTCTTTTTCCCTGCTTATGCTTCAACTTTCAGGTCACTTGGCTTTCAGCTATTCACCAGTTGGAGGACTAACACATAACAGTGACTGTACAACAGGAGACAAGGTAAACTAAGGACTCCCGTAACACTGCAGCTTGAAGACCACATGCTCAGGCACAATTTTGGAGGTGTCAAGGAACAAATTCAATGCAGGGGGAAAAAATCCATTAAAAGACATTTAAACCTCTAACTTCATGGCACAATAGAACATTTCATTTTCCATTTTTCAGATGAATAACTTTCAACTGAAAATGTACTTTCTGACATTTCAATGCTAAGGCTTTTCATTTCCATATGTAAATTTGCCTCGTCTTCTAAAGTTGTATCAGCTGTTGTTATCCACAGTTACACTGGTTTAAGATTACAAGGAGAGGCCAGAAACTGCACCTTAGGGTGGGGGAGGGGGTTACACTGAATTATAATGAGTCACGTATCACTGTATTTCTAACCCCAAAATGAGATATCCACCAATGGAAAAGGATATCACCTACTCTTTCAAAATGACTAAAAGCACATAAGTTAAAAGGCTTAATTTTAGTTCTTGGTTGACAAAATGCTCAACACCAGACAGGATCCTCTATGTTTCAGAGATATTGAATGATGAACTTTCAGTAATGATTTTCCGCCAAAACTGATCAACAGTATTTTGAAATAGGGCCCTGAATGTTATCATTTTTGACATAATTTAATTCTAAGTTTCTCTACTTAGCCTGATTGTTCCCTTACACTTCTTCTTTCCACAGTTACTGAGGACCCTCCACTTTGAAGTGCTTTTCCAATGTCCGTTGGCTGTTAAATTTCTAATTAATAGTGATTAATTTTGCTATGGTGTTGTCAAGAAGCAGAACATCAAACTAGTGAGGTTCTGACAGTGAGAGGAAGAAATGCATTTCCAAAAGCAGAGGTCTTTGCATCCAAAAAAAAAAAAAAAAAATGAGAGAGAAGGGAAGGCCAAAGGGCAGAAACTGAAATCCCAGAGAGTTCTCCCATATTTTTAGGTGTTTATTATGCAACCAATTAGCAGTTAGATTTATGATTTTAAGGGGTGAACTTTACTCATGCATAATACTTTGAGGGGAAAAAATCAAACAAGCTGCTGTTTACTTGTTGCCAGGGATGAAGCTTTACTCTTACTCCTATCCAAACTCACATTCTGAATATTACATTCGTACAATAACAGGAAAGGAGATGTAAATAGATGCTAACCAAAACAGCATCAAGACTACAATGAAAGCCGGGCCTACAGAAAATGAAAGATTATTTATCATTTAGAAAATTCTTCTTCTTCTTCTTCTTCTTCTTCTTCTTCTTCTTCTTCTTCTTATCATTATTACTATTTAACATTGGGGTTACACTTGTGTTGCCTGTAGCAACAGCTGGGTCTTGGTTACCTGCAGACCTGGCTAAAACATACTTTGCAGTGAGGTGATACTTCAAGGTTGAGATGCTCCAATAATACAAAAATTGCTTCCTCCCTACAGAGAATGCATATGACTCTGTTCTTAACAGTTCCATCAGGGTGATTTTTGTAGATACATTTTCCATTCAGAGGCCAGGTCAGGGGTCATTAAAATATATGCGGCAATTTACGTTTTAAAATTTTTTACACATTTTTCAAATTAATTATTCAAAATGAATGCGTTAATTTGACAGTCCTAATATATACATATATATGTGTGTGTGTATGTATATATACATACATAACCATTGTGGTCCAACTAAACTTTTTCTTTCACCTTCCTCAGCGACAGCTAGCATGATTGCTTTTCATTGCATGCTGTTTTGACACTGAAACACTGGTGCATCTCCTCCTTGACCCAGAGTGCATTCCGAGGGCTTGTGATGGTAGTGCTCTGAATAAACAAACAGACTCGACAAAACCTGAGTGAACCAGAATTCTCATCTGATTCCAGGTATGACGCTGACGTGCTTGACATGTCAAAAACCCAAACCGGTCCTGATCTCTCTGAGGCCCTAAGCATAAGAGGCCCTCCTACCTGAACCATGAGCCCTGTAACCATTTGCCACTGCCACACAGTCACACCTGACACCCCAGTGCTCCCACTACAATCCTCCCTCCTTTAAAACAGTCTAAGAATAAGCAGCAGCAGCCCCACAGAGGCTGCTGCTGGAGAGCACGAGTTTCATTTCGTGTACACGCATATGAACGCATGTTCACACGCGATGCGGTTATCTTATCTGAGCTGCAGTTTATAAACACTGTTACCTATTGGCTTTTATCAGATGTGATCAATAGTTGTATTTCACCCTCACTTTTGTCACAGAATATCCCTGGAAGCCAGCAAGACGCAGACAGACCAAAAGATGCACTGCCCAGCTAGGTTACCAAAACAGACAGATTAGAGAGAGACGCACAGCAAGCTGCAACATCAAATTAATATTGTTGTTACTTGCCGACATCAAACTTGGAGAGAAGAGAACACAAATTTACGCTACCTGATTGCTGTTCCCACAATTAACTCTCATGGATGTTTTTTTTTCTCTCTCTCTTTCAGTGACCAGAAGGATAGTTCTGCAATCTCGCTATCTCCTCTCATCGAAGTTGTAAACAATGACACCCGTTTTGACACGAGGGGGAAGTGGGGCTCTTGAGCAATTTGCAGGACCCTATGCAGCTTGCATAGTAAGCATATAGAACCGCCCGGCTCTGTCAAAAACATCCACATTAGACCCAAGAGACATCATAAAAATTCTCTGTGAAAAGGCCATAATCACAGGCTGCTGCTTTCTTTCACTCAGTGTTTTAAAATCTGCCATCAGTCAGACGCCAAACTGTGGCTTGATGCATCTCACTCCCACAGAGATGAGGCTAATTATAATTAAGCAGCTTACATTACGACTGGGTTTTTTAGAACAAATACATCATTGTACTGGTGTAAAACCATCCATCAGATCACCTCCGGGAGGTGTCAGGTTCCTGAAAATCTGCAAACTGCCGCTTTAAGAATTTGTTATTTTAGCACATCCCCTCCCAGAGTGATGACTGCATTTAACCTTAACATTTAACCACAAGGCATGAGGGCAGTGTCTTGCTAAAGGATGCTTCAACGTGAGTGACAGTCTAACTGCCCCAAGAGGATTCTATAACTGAATCTCAAAATCAAAGGCAAACACTCTCAGTACTAAGCAACACCAGGCAGGTGAAAAATCCAAAAGCTCTATGGCTTGATTTGAGAGATGGACTTGAATAGCCACCTTGCTAGTGCAGAAAAGGTCTAAATTAACACTGTTTAACTCTTGTCCATCTTCGATCGCTAATTTCAAATCATATAAAAGTGGTATACACTGGAATCATGGATTCACAAAGTCCCTTTTAAGATTCATCAGCTTTGACATTAGGGAAAAAAAATTGAATTCACTGAATGTGCAGTAGTATTGTCAAATTGTTAGGAGCTCTGAGTAATTCTGCTGCTGAATAATATTCGACAAGCAAGGACAATAAAATTAATGAAACTGAAGTCATGCCTTTGTCAGGGCATTTAATCACTCCAGGAGGTCCTAACAATCACACAAAGCTTTTTTTTTGAGCCTTTGATGATGTTCTTTCCCACCACTGAATAGCCTATAAAAAAATCATCCTTCACCCAAATTTACTTGCCCACCCCTGAAATAAGGTGAAACCAACGTGAGTAACAAACATTTTAAATTATTTGATTATTATTACTGTTTCTGCGGGAATTCTGAAAGTCGTCCTATTCTCCAGCTCCAGCCTACACATTACACTCCTGCATTCAACAATGAAAACATGTCCTGCACCGCACCCTGTTGTGTTGGGTCCCGTGGGTATGGCTCAGAGAGTGCAGACCTCTAATCCATACTGCCAACGGAGACAGCATTACAGAGCTTTAATCGAGACTACAAGCCAAAGAACCTTTGAATCCATTTGCTGATTTCGCTCACCCATCTCCAAGAAAAACAACCACCTCCGCAGTCTAGTAAACACCTGCTCCATAATAATTGGCAATCATTCATGGTCCCCTAGCTCATTCAACCTCAAGCAAACCTAAAGAAAAGTAAACGATTTTTCCTTGACCTCCCCTCTCCCATTCTACACACTTCAACAACCTATACGAAGACCATCCCAGCAGTTTCCCACTATATGTTAGTCTGAAGACCTCTGAACCCTGACCTTAGTGTACACTGGAAGTCTTGTCATTCAGAAACAGAAGAGACTACAGACATGGGACCAACTTTTATAGAGAGCTCTTGACTTCAGCTATGTGACTATACCCACATAGCTGAACTATACTCATGTGGGTACAGTCACCAAGTGGGGGTGCTGTCAAATATGGTCAAAGTTAAGGGTCAAAATTAATTTTTATCTAATTTGCAGTTAGGGTGGTAAAAAGATGCATCTACAGCATGAATCAAATATTTACCGCATCCGAAACATAAATTACAATTCATTCAGGAGTGAAAAAAAGCATATAAATGTTGATTTAATTAGGATATTTTACTAAGTATTGTATAAATGTGTTTTGGAGCTGTGTTCAATGTTGGAGAGAGTTATTTAATGCTTCAAGGTGTATTAAAGGAGCTTTAGTCCTACCCTACATGTATGTTTTGGCTGGACCCCAACTGCAGGCCTGTCTCTGACTGACTGACTGACTGATGAAGGTGCACCATTGGTCGGCCACTCTTTCAAAATGAATGGATGCAAACAATTTCCTATTACACCCTATTATTCCCCTCTCCCATTTTTTCTTTATCCCCGGCCACTGACTGCAACTCATTCCAAATTTATTGCATGCTAAGCAGAGCTGGGTGGCCCTATACGCTCACTATGCAAGCTGCGCAGGGCCCTCAAATTACCCAAGGGCCCCGCCTCCCACTCGTGTCAGATCAGGTGTCAATGTTTACAACTTTGATGAGAAGATGAAGCGGAAGTATCTCTCTGGTCATGAAAAGAGAAAAAAAAAATTGCCGAAACAGGTAGCCTAAACTTGTGTCCTCTCCTCTCCAAGTTTGATATCAGCAAATAACAGCACCGTTAAGTTGATGTTGTAGCTTGCAGTGCGTCTCTCTCTAGTCTGTCTGTCTTGGTAACCAAACTTAGCTGGGCAGGGCATCTCTTGGTGTGTCTTGCTTGTTTGTTCTGTGACTTTGTGACTGACAAAAGTGAGAGTGAAATATAACTTTTTATTCCGTTTAATAAACACGAACAGGCAGTGTTGTTTATTACCAGGCAGCAGATTGATAATGTGTTTGCAAGAAATGTAGTTGGTAATGTAAAATTAGCTAAATAAGAACTCTGACTTAGGGAGACTTGACAAAACGTCAACATATGACACCTTAGGAATGAGAATGGGTTGTTGACTCACATAGCTGACAAATGACTACAAGACTTTTTCAAGTCTGACGATGTAGCGAGGGTGAACTTACTCAGAATATAAAAAAAAAATCATTATTCAAGTTAATCAAACTGAAGACCAGTGACTCACCACAGTTCTCCTCATCTGCTTGGTTTCCACAGTCATCGACGCCATTGCAGTGCAGGAGTTGAGGGAGGCACACGGTCAGGTTACCACAGGGGAAATATCCAAGGGGGCATGTTGTCTTCTCCTCTGTGATGTTGAGTGCTGTAAATGCAGGAGAAAATTCAAGAACACAGTTATGAATTTTAAAATTTCTGCCACTTGTCTTTGACATAGGGTCCTTGTCAAAGATTTGAGTAAATATCTCAGCTACCAATGCAGTCTGTACATGTAATCAGCCGGGAAGGCTTTTGAATGCTTATGTCCAGAACCACTTCAGCGCCTTCTATTGGTGTTTCAAAAAGAAACTGATAGACTTTGCTGTGTGTAATTTAATGCTGGGTTTCTGTATTATATTTATCTTCAGAATTAGTTCCACTCCTGTACGGTAGGTGGCGCCACCTTGCTACTACCTGCAATGACGATTGATGCCAATAAGAAGATGAAGCAGAAATATTTCAAGCCTTGCATTTCTCACCTCCAGGTATGTTGGCAGGTGTTGTGAAGTAGTAGTCTTTAGCTTTTAAACTTTACATTTAGTTTCTTATATGCGTTGTTAAAGCATATAAAGGCAGTGGGAGCTTTTTAAATATCAAAAATACTAGATTAGCAGCAAAGAGTACTTTATGTTAGTAGATAAATTATTTCTGCAGCATCCTTTCAAGCAGTTGGATGTAGCAAACAGTAGACAGGTGAAAAATTCCTAACAATAATAATAATAAATAAATAAATAACCCTAATGAAAGCATAATAGCCTACGTGTAGGCACACTTAGACTTGCATAGTCTAAAAATATATCATAGCATGTTCTTTAGACTACAATAATACACAAAATATATCATACCCGATATAATATTTTAAATCTTAATCAAAACATTTTCAATTGATTAACAATTATTTCAACCATAAATTTTGCTTTAAATCCAAAATGGGTCTTGTGTCTAGTCCTAGTTTCGAGTTTAACTAGTTCAGTCACTCTGGGCTGAATGCAGATTCACTTGTGAAGGCCCTAAGTCAGGATGGCTTTGAATTAATGTAGGTATTTCCCATCTCCAGAATGCTACCCCTAAACCTACCAGAATGCAGAAAATCACATCTACCACATCCAAAATTTTCTAGAGGAGGACTCCAGACCCCCCATTCAACCATTGTCTCTCTCTGTATGGTATTTGTATGTAAGGTATTAGGCCCTATCCATCTCCAGCAGGCAGCCCCAGGATCGTTAGGATGCAGGGGATCAGAATCACATCTACCAAATCATTTGATGAACAAAATTTTTAGGTGTAGGCCTAAACAACAAAATTGTGGTCTGTCCCGCTGAATCTCTCTCCAAGGTTTTTCTAAAAGTTGGCAGCTCTGGCCTTATTCTAACTTTTTCCTAAACTTAAACAAGTAGTTTTGGTGCCTAAATGTATCCAAATTGTGACCGTTTTGAGAGTTGCCTGTGCACATGTGAGCTACAGCTTTAGGAAATGCTCCCATGGGTCATTATTCTGTGGGTCGTATTAGAAAGTAGGAACAAATGACCAATGTGATCATATGGGTTGGAGGATGTGTAGTTTTATTGCTTCTGACTTGTAGCGTTTGATAACTGGAATTGACCTTTGCGTAGTATCTGTTCTGTCAAAAAGATGAATGCACATGCCTTTTGAAACTGAACAGTTACAGGAAGAATTCACCCTAAAACTCTTCAGTACTGTGGGAGCTATTAACACAGCTATTGGGGATGTAAGCCTTGCATTTCTGGGCCCATTTTGTTGTTTGGTGGTGTGTTTTTCTTCTTCTTTCTTGTGGATAGTCTTTCTAGAGCTGCCATTGAACAATATTAATCATACAGGGAGAAACTGCAGAGGTAGAAATAGTAGAAGTGTCAACAGTAAGGAGCATGAATCTCTTTTATTCATAATAGTACTGACAGTTAGTGGAGATATTCTAAAATGGAGAGGGGATTCACCACTCTGCATGTTTTTAATATTACTGCTGTATTATAAGGGCACACCGAGTCTAAAAAATTACAATGTCAAAAAAGATCACTAATTACATTTAATATAACATATCCATTTATTAACATCTGTTCTGATAATGTTGTTTGGCACTAGTTATTTGTTCAAGTGTGTTTGGTGTCATATTTAAGCACAAGAGACCTTGTCCAATTAATCACTGCTTTGCATTAAAAATGCATCATATTTACAAAGGCAAGGTCGCTAAGTGCTGGTGGTTGACTGTGAAATTCCCACATGACGGGTACCCTAATAATGAATCACGACAAAGCAATTCTGCCACCAAGCCGGCAGTCTGGAATAAACCTTATGACTTCTAATTTCTGAAAGAAATGTGGCTGAACTCATTAGGGACACCCTGGAGTGTAAATGAAACTCATGCTTGAAAGTAAATGGCAAATTCTTGGCAAATATGAAATTCTCTTTGAATCAGACACCATCGCGTGTTTAGGATACATGAAGCCTGCCACTTAAGCATCATGGCAAATTATGTGTTTAAAGAGTAACAAAACCCAAAATCAAATCTCTAAAGTCTCTGTGACCTCTAAAGGTGAAAAGTAGGGTGCCTGGTCTTTGGTGGCAGGTGATGTCGCCATCTGTTGTACTTTGGTGACATCACCTGCTACCAGGCAACCAGGCACTCTATTTTTCACCATTCGAGATCAGGCTTTGGGTTTGGGATTTTGTTACTCTTTAAAAGGTACACTTTACATATATCCTGATATCCTGATACATATATCCTGTCCTAATGCTCTGCTGTTACCAGAAAAAGGCAGGCTAAGGATGAAAGAGAAAGCAGTAGCAGTGTTTGAATAACAGTATGGCTAATGGTAGATTCATGCAACATGCTTACCTGAACAACAAATGGAAAGGCATTATTTCCATAAATGTGGTTAGTTTGCTATGATAGCTAATACCAAACTGACTGAACAAGTCTGGGCATTCAATAGCTTGAAATGCATGTGTCTAATCTAGCATTGTTCCATACAGTCAGCATCAGCCTGGCTATGTGTGTGTGCGCTGGGGGGCAAGGGAGCAGGGATTTTCCTAAAAACAAAACAAGTGGCTGGACTGGCAGGGCTATTTTCAGAGTTTAAAATCTCAGCAGCCATCATGATAATAATGGATTGACTGGCATTGATCAACAACACTTGTGAACCTCCGCTGCAGTATTACGTTCATTTGCACAGTTGAGCAAGTAAATTATCATGCATTGTACCCATTGGACTTCAATCACAGACAAAAAAACTGAGTTCAGGGATTACAAGTAAACCAGCACAAGTAAGTGATTCATGTATTTATAGTGAAGTGTGCGGTAGAGAGAGCAAATATCCTTGACCCACATGTTCGAGATATTCACTCACAATCAGTTTGTCATTGTAAAGATTTCAAGACAAACACACTTAATCTAACAAAACCATTCAGAGCATCTGTTTGTGTATACGGCCCAAAAATGTTGCTGATCAGTGGCAAATGCTGCATTCCATTCGAAGCAAGAAATCCACTTAGGAAATACACAGTGCAGTGGCCCTTAATATTGGGATTCCAAGTAGGTCATGCAATGCTGTGATAATCAGTATTCTTCCAGTTAAGTCAGTCAGTGTAGCCAATGAGCAACCAGGACTCCAAGGCAGTGGCAGATCCTGGCATATAGGTGACATAGGCAATCATCTGGGGCAGTTTTAGTTGGCCAGAGTGTAATGGGGGTTAGAAAAAAAAAAAGAAGAAGAAAGAAAGAAAATGTTTTATGATCCCAGATTTTTGACACTTTTACCACAGATTTGACTGATATATATTACAATAAATGGAGTACCTGTTGCACTTTTTTTTTGTTTGTTTGATTGTTTTTTGTTTGTTTGTTGACCCAATAGGTGCTTGCGCATGAAAGCATTCTCAAAAGTGGTTTATTTAGCATTTTAGCAAAAGTTTGGGTACCTAGATAGAGAGTCAAAACTTGGCTTACACTGCATGAAGAGTTTGAGAATTGACATTTCCATGTTCTTTTTTTCTGCTGTTTGTCGAAGTTGCCAATAAACTCAATTCTGAAAGAAATGGATACAGTTTTTGGAACCTTGCTTCTCCATGAGGCATGCCAATAAAACTTTTTTCATCAGACATTCAAGACAACTTCAAGTAAGTAAATGATGAAAAACAGAAAAAAAACATATAGTTTTGGGGTGTACTATCCCTTTAAATCTAACAAAATACCAGTGTGGCAAATGGTTAAATCTGAATTTGATATGTTAAATTGTACTTAGAGTTCCTAACATGCTGGGCTAACTAGTTTGGTAATGTAGGCAAATATAGTTGGCATTGCATTAGCTGTTGCATGGGGAACAGTATTTTACACTGGGCAAATTTAAATCTCTAAGGTGTTAAGGTTTCCTCCCTGGTTTTTACAAATTGGACCCCTCAAAAGCACAGAGGTTAGACAACAGAAATTTCAACCTGGAACTTAGAATATCCAACTTTGCTTGGCAAAAGTTCTACCAAAGCCTGCATCCTTACATATGCAAAACAAGCAATCAAATGACAGTGGGTAGAAATAAATCCCTGGATTTTTTTTTTACTCTTGAGTGTGAACTGTCTGTCTTCTACTCTTATTGTGCATTCCATAGTGTGCATTCCATTAGTAAGGTATTTCTTTTATGATTTCTGAAAGTGAGTTAGTGTCTGCGCTGCCTTTGATGAATATAGACACCCTCCCCACACAGTGAGTACATCAACATGTGAAAACCTGCTTTGAGGAGGTAATAATGATTTTGCCTCAGTCTAATAGACAGATTATTCTGTTAACTACTGAACTATGCACTCTGTGTACTGAACTGTGTACTCTGATTATATATGTCACACTATGTGAAAAGGTGCAAAGTAGCATCTGTATGGGCAATGCATGCACAGAGAAGCATTTGCGATTTGGATTTTTTTTTTTCCAAATTATTTCCCCCAGAGATTTTGCAAGCATTGTTCGAGCAAGGATTTATGCAAAATAAACATAATTATGCTTTATAATGGATTCCTTTTCTGGACCAAACTGCCTCACAGTGCCATAAGCATATTGTACATATAGCAGGCGTAGCTCCAAGCAGAAATCAGGAATCAGACCCTCAACTCAGACAGGGTTCATACTGTGCTCTATTCACTCAGCTCATATATACATACATACATACATACATCAGATTCTGATGATCTTTCTCACTGGTGAGAAAGATACACAGTTTTACACTAGAGAAACACCTGACATATATAACTGCAAATATAACATTTCTATATTTGCAGTTGTTCTGATTGGGATTTGAACCAGTGCCCTTAAATTAATGTCAGATCTCTGCAGACATTATGCCCTTTGCAGGACATAATGCCATACCACCAAATCTTATGTCAGAAAAACAAGAGTCTAACAGCTCAAATAGCATTGTATCACTCGCTCTGTTTTTGCTGATTGTTATTTCCTGAAAATCTTCATTGGAAAATGTAACACTTTTGATTTAAATTAGCAAATAGGTGCCACTTAATCAACGTTAGTTGTGAGCCACTTCATGAAACAGAACAGAACAAAGATCCTTTGAGAAGTTATTACCCATCCGGAATGTTCATTTGAGAAGCTCTTCAGATTACAGATAAAAAATGAAAAAACTTCTAATCAGACTCATTCTGTTTGAAAACCCTTATTTTCTAGGTTCTCTAAAAAAATATTTATCCTGATTCCTACATGTACAGTGTGCCCGTTATGTTTTCATGGTTAGGATCCATGCAGGTTGTAGACCACAACATGAATAAAACGAACCATTATACCTTGAAAGGTGCGTTTACCACTGACATCTACAAACTATTTGAGAGCAATTTGGCAATTACAGATAAACTTGCCATTTAAAAACAGAGGACATAACTGCACAAACACGAGATCGACTAAGTGTGCTACACATGTTATGGATTAATGAATGCACAAACGCGTCGATAATAATTGAACTGTCTGCTGTTTCACAAATCAATATCACACTCGCTGAATGTACAATATTATAAACATCTTCCTGACACTGGTTGCAGCCCCTTTTGCAAAATCCACGTTAGTTGTCTCACATCTTAAAAATCCCTAAGTCATCTGCTTCTCTTAATCTACATCTCCTTGTCTGTGATTGTTACAGATTTATAAAGATTATTACCTTGATCTATCTCATCAGAGAACTTAAAAGAACAAGTGTCCCTAATAGCCTATTACATTCACTGATGAGAATGATAACAGGTTTGATAAAAGGCAAGAGATTCAAGCTCCAGACAGGCACGATGAAGCCAATTTACAGTCCAATTTGGTTACTCGATTCAAACTTGTCACCTATCCGCACTTAAGCTTGCATCCAGTCAGCTCGACTGGAGCCTATGAGTCATCCATTATGTGTCTTGTACGATGGCACAAATACATCAAAGACAAGTTGCTTAACTTACCCGAGACTCCATAAGCAAGAATCACCGCTACATAAACTTGCATGATGTTTTGCAGGTGTTTCCTCCTTTTCTTTTCTTTTCTTTTCTTTTCAATAAAAACACGCGAGTATGGAATAATGATGCTCCACTCCGTGCCGAGCCAAAGGGAACCTGTGCGTAAAAATCACCAAAAGTTTGGCCGTGTGTGACTGTTACAGTGAGAGAGCTGTAGAAGGCGTAACAGCCTGCAGCTGGGTGAGAGCCGCAAATTGTGAACCTGTAGTCTCGTGGCAAGGTCGACTCCTTCTGCAAGCAGCTGGAAAGAAAGGAATTGCCATCGTTTGACGCACAACCGGTACCAGAGGTGCAGCGCAGAGAGAGAGAGAGATGGGGTGTGTGTGTGTGTGTGTGTGTGTGTGTGTGTGCGCGTGTGTGTGCGTGCGTGCGTGCGAGAGAGAGAGAGAGAGAGAGAGAGAGAGAGAGAGAGAGAGAGAGAGAGAGAGATCTGGGGCGCTTAGGAAGAAGAAAAAATAAAAGAGGCAGGCTGTAACTGAAAAAGGCAACTGCTCCCCAGATGCACACTTTAGGCTTGGGATGCATCTGACATGACAACTCTGTTTGGATGGGATCATCCAGTCAGAGGAAGCCAGAGGACTGATGCCTTTAAAGGCTGTCAAGCCCATATTAATTCAATCATTCATTCTTTCTGTACACCAGCTTATTCCAATTCAAGGTCATGGGGGAGCTGCTGGAGCTTATCCTCTCTACTCCAGGATCCACTGGATAGAGGCCATTCCTACATAGCTCAATACAACATCTCTTAAACCGCCAGTAGACAGACACCGTCCACTGAAACCATTCTGGCATGTTTAACTCCAGAGGCTTCTCTTGTGTTCTGTCATCTTTTTTCTTTTTCACTCTTGAACAGAGCTGCACAGATCCAGAGGCTGCTGTCAGTTATGCTTTTTTGTTTGTGTGTTTGTTATTGTGTATGTGCACTGACATAAAAAAGATGTACTTGGAGGCAGTGGTTTTGGTCTGACAGGCAGAGTGATCGACGCCTGAAATCAGATTCTCAGTGGTGGGCATGTTGGCCCATATTATTATCAGTTTCACTAACACACACCAAATAACTCCCTCCTCCATCTATTCACATGCACTTCATGTAGTAATGAGAATCAGATCCTGACTTGAGACTTGAGTTAAATTTAATAACTTTTTAATCATTTTTCAGATATTCTTATACAGAGTGTATTATTAAGTATTAGGAAGGTAAGTGTGAATGCTCATATCAGCCAATAAAATAAAGAATGCAAGCATAAAAATAAAATGATCAAGATAATAGGGTGAATAAATAAGAAATTTGATTTGTCTAAAAAGAAGGGACTCCTTATTTCTTCAAAGCGCCCACAGCTGCTGTGAAATACCACTCAAATTCTTCATTCTTACTACTGTCACTGTCATACACTTTTACACATACACTCATTTTTATTTTATTTCATTTCATGTGATAGTTGCAGAAATAATAATACAGTAATTTTGAAAACGTACTGTCAGTGAGAAGGCATTTTTTATTTTTATTTATTTAACTTTTGTCACAAAACAGGAAGGACTCGATTGTAAATACAGATGGAGGCACAGTCAGGCAGGCAAACAAATCACAAAGAATCAGTCCAACAAAATCATCAGACAGAAGGCCAATACCCCCTTTACACTGAGCCAAAAACCCTCTACATCCAGGATTTGAGCTCAGTGTAAACGGGTTAACCAACATTTTAGTCCCACATTGTGAACCCTGAAACAGTTTCAGGTTATTGGACCTTCAGCAGCGACAGTTGTGGGAGCGGTTACCGCAACTGGATAAATCTGAACTTTCCCAAACTTGTTTTGTCTCCCTCTGCCACCATAGCTTGTCTCTCTGCTATGGGAAAAATGTAGGATTCCCATCGTCGTAACAACGTGTAGTTTTGGTTAATGGGTTTTCTGTTTTGATTGTTTTGAAATAAAACTAGTTCTACAATAGATAATGACACTGTATTGTTGATGAAACAATGTGAGTATCACTTGGTAAATCTAAATTGCAAGACTTGTTGACATCGTACAAAAGTAAAAACACCTAAAATTAACTTATCCTCAAAAGCATAAAGCAATTCATCTCTGGCATTTGGAAGAGCCAGAGATGATTTGCTATTTAGAATTTTTTCATAATAACCCCAGGTGTTTATAGTTAGTTGATTGTGAAACAACCTGTTGGCATTGTTGCTTAATAAAAGTTGTTATCCGTGGCTAAGGTGTCAACACATACAGTACATATTCACTGCAGCCTCCCCAAAAACAGTCACTGCTTAAAGTCCCTTTTATCGGCTTTGGCTCTGATCAGCAGATATGTAAATGGATGAAGCGCAATGATACAGGACGTGCTCTACATGTTAAGAAGGAATTTTTAACCTATATATGATAAATTACCAATAAATCACCATCTTCTGAATTAGACTCTGACTTGTGTTCAGTGTGGTCATAATGAGAGTCTAGTGGAGGCAAATGGAAAGAGTGTGACCCACATTTTTAACGGCTAGTCATGGAAAGAAAAAAAAAATGCCTTCATGGTGTAAAAGTGGTGTAAGTCAAACATACAGCTGGCTCATGTAACAGGTAAACAGAAGTGGCGTATCAGGTGGGAATGAGCCATAGACAAGTGGACAATCTGTCAAAGAGCAAAGGACAGACTACAGGTATAAATACACAGGACACTAATGACATGATGAGCAGCAGCTGGTGAAGCGGTAAGCAGGCTGGATGCTGATTGGCGGGTGTAAACAGGTGAGGCGGGAACACAGGAACTACAGGACCTTTGCAGGGACAAATAGAACAAACACACAAAATGCAAACACACATAAAACAGACATGGAACAGGGAGAAAGGAGGGAAAAGAGAGAAAAGCTGGAAGCCAGACGTCAACCCGCACTGGAATTTGAAGTGCTGGCAGGGTTCATGACAAATTTATCAAAAAACTGGCTAGCCCACACACACTCATAATGTATTCACTGAGCTACACCAGCTCTCACAAACTCTAAATTCAGCATGAAGAGGGAACATTCAGCCTGCCAAAGGTCTTATATACACCAAAATGACTGTTGTTCTGATTCGGGAGTGGACATTTTTACAGTGATTGTCTAGAAAATAGCCCTTTATATGGTGGGTGACATCTTAGAGCTGGGGTATATTTAACTTAAAACTCCATGGCGGCTAACTGCAAAGATGAAGCAGCATCTCATGTGTAGCAGAGTGAAATGTCATCGACCAACCAGGTAATGTGAATACAAATTTATTATTTACTGAAGTGTTGAAATATCAATCAACATGTACACATTTGATTCTTAGACAAAAATGGTGACAAATTTATGTGCTGTGCCTTATTGCAATCCCGCCATTGCTGTGGTGGAGAAGTCGCAATCACTACTGTTGGCAGTGGCAGCATGGATTATTGGATAGGTCTTTACTCACGGATCAAGGTACCCTACATAAACTTGCATCTTACTCATTTTTTAAATAATAGTTTGAAATTGGTTGTAACATCAGCACTGGGAGACAAAAAAAGACTACTTTTGATGGTCTGCTACATGATGTCCTCTATGGCAGTGGATAATTCTGGCTACTGTAGCGTCAGAGTCTTAGGACTTTGCTTTATCATCAACACTTCCGTTTCGTGATTTCTTTTTCACAATCTTCTTTGACCTCCTGGTTATTGCTCTTTTGTCCAAGTTGTATAAAAAAAAGTAAAGGTAAAAAAAAACAAAAAACAAAGTTTAAAATCCTAAGGAGAATTTGAGTTCAAAAGCACAGTTATAGTAGTGAGATGCCACTGCAGTGATGGCTACATGTTTACTCAGTGCATAATTCCCCAAATTCGTGTATACTCAGTGTTTGCAGCGTGGTAGCAGAATGACGCAACTAAGAGTAATATACAATAGAATGGGGTTAATTACATAAGATTACAATTACATAACTGTATAAGATTTAAACAATTTCTTCAAATTGTTGAATGTGAAAATGGCACTGCAACACTTGGTTTCCGAAATGTTTTAAGTGAGGATGATTTTTTTAGCAGCTAAAATGTATGACAAGCCCCAGATTGTCTGATCTATTGATTCAAACCACCCCTGTGGGTGCTTAGCAAGCAGGCTTGTGATGTCTTGGCAACCAATGAATAACTTGAATTATACAACTAACTGCATCCTCTAACACAGTGTGCCATCATTTTATTGTTTTGGTAGGGGGATTGTGTTTATTTTTAGCCATTGTTCCTCTAGTATCTAAAATTTGCTTTGGCAGTTTGTCAAGTGCATCTGAGAGCCCTAATTTTACTGATTAAAATCCAGATGAAAACAGTGGCAGTCAGGATTGAGGGTGAGACACCTTTACAGATATTAACTTAAAGGTCCACTAAGTCACTTTCCCCAAATCTCTTCTTCACGTTAAGCAGCACCCTGCTCTTGATCTCTACTGCGACACTCATCGGCATGGATGAAAATCGGCATGGTCGCGCCTCACCGTTGCCCCTGCGAGCCCTGGAAGCCACACTGCGCTCATTTTTACTTTTTGGGTCTGACTGCTTCAGACCCTGCTGCATAATGATGGTCCTCCATTATTTCGTAGATCTAGATTGAAATGTGGCGGACCTGACGTGTAAACAGCACTAATTAGGCACGGGAATCCGGACAGGATACACGGCAGCAGCTCCAGCCAATGATCCCGAAGCTCGTCTTCCTCTGCGAACGTTAATTAGTTGTTTTACACATGGAGGCCTCCATGTAGTCGCGGCCTGCAACATGTAGACTAAAATATGAATAAAATAGCTCCTTTTCATCATATGAAGCAATCTGACTCATTATCTCATGCAAGTGTACATAATTTTAAATATATTTATTTATGTAATTATTCATTTTTATTATTTTGTTATTTTTTTTGTCTACAAACAACTTAGTAGACCTTTAAATTGCAGAATCTGCACTAATACCGTTTTGAAAATTTTGGGCAAGCTGAAGCTGAAGTTGTTATTTTTTCTGTGAATGCATGTTTTAGTGATTTAGTGAAATTGTTTTATTTTCCATTTCAGTGCATGCCACTGGAGAAAGAGGGTCTTAGGAAGCCTAAAATTGAATTACTGATCACAGTGAGAATACTTGAGCATTTTCAAAACTCATTTGCATGATTGGATCAAGGTGCCCATTGTCAGCCTTGCTAATAAATTATACATGTCTGAGTTATCAGTTTCAGATAAACTTTTAGAATTGAAAAAATGTTTAATAATTCAATAACATTTAAAGATGATACTGATAACAACTGAAAGTAAACTCGCTAGTATGGAAGAGATAATAAGTGCTGTGGGAGAGGAGGACTGTCAGTTTGTGATGAAGCTGTCATCTTATTTTGTATGTACTGCACACCCTGAGAGTGACAAACCTCAACAATGTCATTATTTCTCATTAACCTGCCTCATCGCTAATTGTGGTCATGAACTTTTATGCTGTCTGACTCTAATCACAAGATTTTGGGGTCATCGGAGTTAACAATGTCCTCCTCTCGCCTCTCCTCTTGTGTGGAATAGGTGAGGCTTCGACACTATATACAGACTAATCTGCTCATGCAATTTCCACTTGATTATGTTCACATTTAAAATTTCTCACCATAACATATTGTGAGTGTCCTTGAGGCTTAATAAGCATGCTGAATGCATTTCCTACTCAAAATACATTTGCAAAGCCTTATTTTGGAGTATATTGATAGAGGCACCAAAAAGGGGCCCAGCTGTCCTTGGGTTGGTCAGTGGTCACAAACAACAGTGGGTACCTTGAGAAATAGTTGGAAAATATAATGTAATTGTGATTTTTCAGGATTCATTCAGGGTTCATTGCTGCTCTAATACCTTGAAATGCAGAAATAGTCGGAATTCTAGTGTATGCATTCACATACATGTTCATCTAAAGTCAAAAAAGGCCTGCCTGCAACCCTTCTGCATGATAACAAAACATAAGATAATAAAAAAATCTTACCCTCCTTTCATATATTTTTATCTTATGAGTCAGTACAGTGTACATTCAATTGATCTCCTGAAATGAGACCTGATCGGGCTTCAGCTGTCCCCCAGTGGCAGTAATTTGATCAGTTATACACTGCTGAAAAAAATCACTACAGGTATTGATCAAGGCAGCTCGTGTCATCAGTGGGGCCTGCTGAAGACGTGCTCTTATCACCCACATTTGGCTGTGTTCTACATGACAGGCCTTTCCACTTCGGCTCATTATGCAGTGAGACATCTTACATAAAAGCCACCAAAAAGACTGAAATTACTTCCAGGTATTTAGCTTGCACTGGTATTCAGAGCAACTAATAATGAATGTGCAGCTAGGGGCTCAGGGCTATATTTGATAAACATTTGGCAGTGGGCACCAATTATTTTATAAGCGTATAAACTGCTCTTTTTCATCTACTGACCTGTGTGCAGAAACATTTCGTGAGGGGGAATGAAACATGGCAGGACACATGATCTAATTGTCCCCCACGATCGAAGAGAAGGGGAAGGACTATGGATTGGTCTCCATTTGTCCGTCTGTCATGCATGGTTTCTGAGCCTCTGCTGGACTGTTTTGAATGAAACTTGGGGGACTGATGGATTTTGACACTAGGGTGGGGCATTTTGAATACAAACCTGATTGGCCCACAGTACCACTACCAGGCCAACAGTAAGCTTCACGCTCAGTATCTCAAGATAAATTTGATAAACTTTTGGGGATTGATGCATTTTTACACTGATTTCTAGCATCTATAAAATGAAACTGATTGGAACACCATACCACCAACAACAGGCCAAAAAGACCCAAGCTTCAAGCAGCAAAGAAAAAAAATTAAATCATGGTCACTGTTAAGGAAACTGCTGAAATGGATCACTTTCATCTAAACCAAGCAGTTGTACCTATTTATAATTTATAATGTATTTACATGTTTTGTTTTGTTTTTTGCTGGGTACAAAGATTTTTTCCCCAAGAGACAAAGCTTTAGCATTCACAGATACATATACATGGTATAATTACACCATATCTACTGGTGGTATTATTTGTGCATTTTAGTAAACACAGCCTTCAGTGTTGAGCTAAACGACACTAACAAGTTGCTGTTGTGGGAATCACACCTGTTAACGTTTGCATACAGGACTCATCGCTTATTATACATTATTGTTATTGTTGTTGTGCATGATGTACTCGATGATTTTGATCCCATGGGCACTGATTTGGGAGAAGAGGACCTTGCTTCAATAACATGAAACCATTTTTGTAAAATGTGAAGGATTTCTATATGTCATTTAATTTCATTTAGATATAGGCTTTTAATCTTATCAATAAACATCCAGGAAAACAACCAGTGCAGTCAAGGTATGCAGGATAGATGTACAACTTATGGCTGGCTGTGTATTTTTTTTCCTAGGCAGACTCATGAAGGAGCCAATCTGAATTATGTAAAAACTTATTTTCAAGTTGCTTTGAATAAGTTGGGAATATATTGCACACCTGGGCAAAGCTTAACAGTAAGTAGTGGTTCACTTAAATACCTCGCATGTGGCAGTCCCACTTTGGAGACGGTCCGAGGATTTGGGAAGATAAATCATGGGTGGTACTCTAACATCTAGAGTGCCAGCGCCAACGTGCCGAGTATACCTAATATCCACAAGGGGGTCTGAAAACTTTTGATGTGCAAACCTCGCTTTCTCACTTTCCTCCTGACTTCTCCTCTCTGTTTTTCTCTGTTTCTCTTTCTGCTCTTCCTTTTTTGAAGTCTTGCCAACTGTCTTTCCAAAAGACTTCACATGGTGACAGATTATTTCAGTGACTGGTTTTGGTTATGCAAGACATGCATGATATGCAAGACACTAACTATTGAAAAAAGAAAAATGGAGACAGATACATATGATGGAGAGCATACAACACAGGCAGAAAGTTGTGCTATCTGTGCCTCTCAGACCTTGTATAACTGTTCTATGTGAAAACTGATATTTACCGTTGGTGTCTTAGAAAACCAATTTTTCCTGCATCATACTCCATTATAACTGCACTGAAAATATCAGAGAACTGCCACTAAATAGGACCAAAAATAGTTTCAAAATAGTCAATCAGCTATGACTAAATCACTCCAAATCACTCAGTGGTGTCACAGACTGCTACACAGCTTCACAAAATATGTCTCATTTTTTTTTAATTAGAAAGATGGAGCAAGGATGTTGACATCTTTTAAATCATGCTTCACAAACAAAAAAGTCAAGAGACAGGGCGGTCTGTTATCTCTGCCTTTTTTCAGCTGACTGAAGAAAGTTTTTACCCACTTGAAAACTGCCAAATAACACCAGAAGTACTTTTTCTTGTATAACTAAACATGTTCATTTCACAGATACCCTAAAAATTACAATTTACCCATTTAATAAATTTAATAAAATACCAACTAATTACATACGCAACTACAGCTAGAATACAAAAAAAGACTTCTTTAAGAATTCCTGCTGCAGAGGAAGGAGTGGACCCATGATAGCTTCAACTTTCTCTCTTTTCACACTACATTGAACCGTATGCATAATGCAATCTATGTATAATGCATTTAGAATACTGAAATCTCCAGTCAGCTGTTCAGGAATTAGGGGGAAAAAAAGCTTATTTTTACAACTGTCCCAGTATTTTTGCTGTTACATCAAAGGTTTGGTTTAGTCTCATGAATAAGAATAATTAGACATCAATTTTATAAAAAAAAAAACATATTGGACAATTGGACATTTATGATGGCTAGACAGTGATGTGCATGCAAAAATGTCCTAGAAACACAGTCACATCAAGTGCATTCATCCCACTTGAAAGGTTCATCTAAAGTGTCTTTGCATTGTAAACCCTGATTTTAAGAAGCAAAGAACTGTGGCTGTGGAGCTGCAGCCAACTGCAGCCACTTGACTGAAAAACTAAGAAAAAAAGAACAGATGAGAAGAGAGAATGGGCAGCAGGGTGGGTGAGTCAAGAGATCATCTATCATCTGTCAGAAGACCTGGGCTCAAATTCCCGTCGTGACACAATTGTCCTCCCTGCTGAAGAGTCTAAGTGTCTGTGAAGCTGATCCTGATTTCCCACTTGAGGGGGAGAGAGTACGACAAAATTCTCATCAGGGACCAAGAGAGTATCAAAAAAGTACAGACAGCACCATGATATATCATAATATATGACTGTAGTGTATCTGCTGGGCATATATTACTGGTTGTGGCTCAGCAATTACCAGGTGCTGAGATTTCTGGCTTTCAAAGCTCACTTTCCAGCCTATACTCAGGTTTTAGAACAAAAGCACCGGAGCTATTGGAATTTCGAGACATCAATCCTCTGAATGGATCAGAGCCTACAAAGTAGGTGAAAATCTGAGCATGCAAACTGTAAGGCTATGACCACACTAAACTAAGCAGATTTGAAAATGGTGTATTTGTGTCTTTCACTTTCCATCCACACCAGGCCGTTTTTGGAAAGTCTGCCATTCACACTGATACCAAAGCCTATAGAGACAGAAAACCGAAACTTGCTAAATGGAGTAGAATATATGAAGGTCAATGGGGCTATGCTATAAATTGATCGCTGCAATTGATTCCAAATATTTAGCAGTAACTGGACTATTACTTTGATTGTTTCACAACCCAATATTTATGATGAAGACATAAGATGGGAAATCGATGGTTGTACGATTATGGCAATTTCAGAAGATTTCCACAAGCAGTGAGTCTATGTGTGATGTTGACTCTTTACCTCCATCTGATAATTTTAACCAATGCACAGAAAAAAAAATACTATATTTAGAGAGCTGATTATATGGTGAAGATCTTTTGTCCACTGTTCATTTTACTCTATTTACCCACAAAAGTAAGCCGGACTTCTTTGTAAGGTCAGATATTGCAGATGAATTGCTTTTAAAAGCAATTAACAAATGAAAGTCATTTCAGATGTTGACATGAGAATATGTGTGACTGTTTCTGAAATTCTGTCTTCTTACATATAACGCTAGACTGGCATCTTAAAATGGTTCACTTGGGAGGGCATATTAGAAAATATTCATTTTTAATGAATGTATTAGTGTGGACAGAAGGCCAAGACAGAGAAAAAGATGAGTTACCCAGCTTCTTGTGAACGTAGTCTAAAATAAATGATATATACTTACCCAATAATTCACCTGTGGTCAAATACAATCAATGGTGTGGGTCTAGATCACCAGATACATATATATTTAAAGCTCTAAATCATGGAAATGCTTTTCTTCTCATCCTCATATGTCCCTGGCATACATTACCTGCGGTGATAAATTACCTCAGGGATGAGAACAGCACCTGCTTTATTTCCTCTACTTTGACTATTTTTTCAACAACCTGGGGGGCGGTGCAGCTTGGGAGGTGGAACAAATCACTGTGCAAAAGGAAAACACCAGAAAAAGAAAAAAAATCCTCTAAACTACTCAAGTGGACATTTGTTTTTTTTCCCTCTGTAAGCTGACGAAGTAAGCAGGCTTTACAGTGCACATGGATACTGTATGAATGAATGAATGAATGGTTTATTTTTGGTTTTGGTTTGTACATCAATCATCGCACACAGCATAACAATCACAATAAACACAAAACCAAAAAAAGGAATAGGCTA
>OMKZ01014835.1:0-18857 GCA_900302535.1 Neoniphon sammara | reverse complement strand
CTTCTGCACTGTGATGCTCAATCACCCCATCTGTCTGCAAATGATTCTGCCCAAGGCGCTGTGATTCTGCAAGATTTCTTTCACCTCCTGGATGACACAGTTTGCATCACCTGGCAGTGGAAGAAATCTCATTTTTCACAGTTGCTGACGTGAGCTCTTGTGACCCTGCTGATGTGTGTTTTACACATATAGCCCACACAACAGATTGATAGTTTGAGTTGAAATTTGGTGAAATGTTTCTTTAAGTTCTTGAGTTTGCACAAAACGAAATGCACTCACTGGAGCTTCCTTTCAATGGTACGACCAGCCTTCTTGCAGTCTTCTTGTGATGACAGACATTTAATATCAGAAGACTAGAAGTTTCTTAGTGTGCGGGGAATGACAAAAGATAACAATAATAATAATAATAATAATAATAATAATAATAATAATAACAACTTTATTTGTAGAAGACCTTACATACATACAAGATACATAGCAGGAACAGCAAGAGCACAAGTTCATGGTTTTGTTCACAATAATGTCAAACAGCCTGGAGGAATTCACTCTATCTGCAAACAAAAAAGAGAAAGCTACATACATCACAGGCTGGTGTACTATCGTACAGGCTAGTGTTGATTTTGTTTTGTCACGCTGTTGTTGACTAGCTTACGTTCCAGATGTGACAGAGGAAAGAGGTTAATGGGAAAATGGGAAAACAGTGAGGAAATACGTCTCATGGCCAACGAGCACTGAACAGCATCACTTTGATAAACAGGCTCATCACCAAGTGCTTTAGGGGGACTGAAATGTGCATATGGAACAGGCTGATAGATATGCATGACAGCAGGCTTGCTAAAAAGATTTTCTGTAGGATAAAGAATCTGACTGTGGGCAAAAGATATGCAAAGATTGTTTGTGGATGTAGGTTGCAATGTATGTTATTGGGTATGTTACTATATTGGGTTTCTAATATGTTGACCGAGCCAAACTTTGTTTGATAAGGAATGGATTTTGTGCTGAAAAATATGTTCTGTACAATTTGTCCAAGCATGCCCAAATCAGATGAGGAATACTGCCACTTCACACTGAAAGACGACATTTTGTTGGAACAGTTGCAGGAGAGAGGCTTTGTAAATTGTGTGATCTGAACATTGTGTAAGACAAACTACATTTTGTTTTTGCACCGTACACGTTATGAGCGACTTCGGAGAAACTTATTCTATAAAGTGAATCCTGTGGTGGTCTGTATCTTTGTGACTGACACTGAAATCCTCAAAAGACACTTTGAGGATTAAACTGTTTGTTTAGCAGATTACTTGGAAAAAGCGTGGAATTTAAGGACATCCTTTATGTATGGTGTAAAATAGGCTTGTGTTGTGTTAAATCTTTTATTGCCTTATCCCCTATAGGTTGCTGAGTCTGAGGCTCTGTTTGAAGCATAGGTCCTCAACTTGTACCTTATTTTATGTTAAAATGGTGCCTTATAATCCCACGTGGGATGGCTCACTGTGTGGCATGACACACTGATAAAACATTCATTCATTCATTCAATCACACAAATACAGATAAAAGCAAGGTAAAGAGGCACATCAGAGTCATGCCTTTTGGTCAGCATTTCATTTATAATGCATATTATCTAAAAAGCAAAAAGACGAGACTAGATGAAACTATCTCCAGTGGTACAAATGTAATCCCATGGAATACTGAACATGTAAACAGTTTCCATTAGTGTGGCAAAATTCAGAAGTATTCAATTCTAAGCCACTTTGATGCCATATCAGTCAGTGTTCAAAAGCGGGTGTTGGTGTTAAAGTGACAGGAGGAAATGTAGGAGCATCACAGATTCATTTATTTATTTATTTATTTATTTTTAGGCTGCCTCTTTATATTCCCAAGTGGGGAAGAAAAAGGAATTCCTTGAAATGTGTATACAGAAATATGCACAAATATTCTCCCCCAAAGTATGAAAAATTGGTTAAAGCTGTGCAAGGAATGTTTATTTAAAAGCACACCCATTCTGCAAATCACAAAGTGCGGCTGCAACAGACAGGAGCATGTCATTCCCACTAATTGAGATGTTATAGATTTACCATTCTTGCTAGGTTATTATTATTATTTGGGTGTTGGGTATGGTTAGTGGCAGGAAATCTGAACATGCCTAGCGCAGCTTTACAGCTACAATATGCCATTTAATTGACATCCACATAGGAAATATTTAATCTTTTCAGCCTACGTCTGTCTGTGACCCTGTATGTTCATGGCAGCGTTCTTGCCAGCATGACTGACATGCTTTACGTGATGAACAAATTGCACTGAGCATGTCGATTAAATTCTCTTGGTCTGTAATGAGTAAAGAGGCTGTTTTTAGGGAAAGGATTAGAGGAGCTGTAAGCACGCTCTAATTGGATTCCTGCAGAAACAAAAACCCTGGCTAATTTTTTCTACTGTGAAAGTTCCACTTTCTGATATTCCACAAAGACTTTTTTTTTTGAGAATTACATCAATGTCACTTTACAATTTTAACTTAGATAACAGCTAAATACTAGTCTATATTATTATATTTAAGTGAGATAATACTATTAAGATGAAAGTTTTGAGATAACCTTGACTCCTGAAAAACGCAGGTAAGTGCTTTACTCCATCTGGGGAGGACACTTTCTGATCTTTCCACTAAGTTTCATATACTCACTGCCAAAAGAAAGCAGTGCACATCTTAAAAGGTCATGAAACGGGGGGATGTAGCATAACATAATTAGATGGGACTTTGCTTACTTAATTAATGAACAATAATCATGCTCACTCTACTTTCCACGCTGCAACTAATCCCTGTCTAGCCAATGTTGGGGTCATATGAGATTTGCAAATTTTCAGGTCTGAGTTGAATCCTCGTGGTAATAAGTCACTGGTGTTTGGCACAATGATGTTTCAAGTGTTCACCTTAAGTAGCTGTGAAATGTGGCTTGACCAGCTCAATTTCAAGATTGTCAAGAAAATATCAGATAATTGTAGACATTTCAGAAGTTGGAGTTATTGCTGGAAGAGTAGACTTGCACTATTAATAAGCTGGAGGGCGAAATTAAGCATATGGGGACCGACCAAGATCAGGACGTCCCAGTGTCAACACCAGGATGCCCAGTACTCCAGGGACCTGGTCTGGTCCATGAGGAGACACTGTTTCCATACCATAGGAGGACACACACACTGCTGAGCCCAGATGAATATAATTAAAATCAAGAGTTTTAACCGTAAGAGTGATTTTACACAGCATGAATTTTTCTCATGGCATATTGTGATTTTAGGGTTGAAACCTCAGTCCTGGACATCTGTTTGATTGTGATAATCATATTAATGATGAAATATACATACCTTTCACTGTATAGTAATGTAGGCAAAGTGTTCTATGAGAGCATAGCCTTCAGAAAAACAATTTTTTTTTTAAGATGCCTCTTCTATGTTCTATTAATCTAGTCT
The DNA here is from genome assembly GCA_900302535.1 of Neoniphon sammara. Lineage (NCBI taxonomy): Eukaryota > Metazoa > Chordata > Actinopteri > Holocentriformes > Holocentridae > Neoniphon > Neoniphon sammara. The sequence goes on along the minus strand of OMKZ01014835.1, from coordinate 15,404 downwards.
ATTTTTTTATGTGGATAATTTACATGTACACGCAAGTCTATGATCTATTTTATTGAGCCAATAGTCCATAATGTCACAAAAACATTATGCAGATGATTTGTTGTGTTGAATTCTCACCATTTCTTGACTATATGGAGCCACCTAAAATACACCACCTTTCTGAAACAGTTCAAACCAGTGACACATGATCTTTATCTAGCAATTATATGACTGAGTAAAATTCTATTTGGGAGAATGTCAAAGAGCATACTTGAAGCAGTAGGCTAAATGCAAAAACCTGATAAAGCTTCGATCCCCAGGATATTTTGTGTCTCGGAACAGAATTCTTGTGAATAAGACCCGGACTATCACACACACCAAGCAATGAAAACAAGGGAGTCTTTGGAAAGGCTTCCATTTAATTTTAGATAAAGGGTTTTTTTTTTTTCAGAAGTTATGCGGCAATTGGCGATTCTTTATGGTTTTAATAAAAATGTGACGCAGGACATTTTGCAGCTAGCTGTAGCCAAAAGGAAACTCTTGCAATGTCACTTTTGATTTAAAATCAGATAGAGAAGGCCAGTGACGCACTGTTTCCAACCTTGCTTGAACTACTACATCCTGAACTGCAGAAAATGCTGTTTTTCCATATTACCAATCAGATAAAGTAATTTTATGAGAGCTGCGTTTTTTATCTACCTGCAAATGGGGGTTAGAAGGTTCCCACATTATTGTTAGACCAAGAGCTGCCTTTATACCAGTCCAGGCTGATGCTCAAAAAGAGCAAACTGCAGCCCTTTCTCCTGAAGAGAGGGTTTCCATTGCACACACAGTTACAACAATAATAATAGTAATGATAATGATAATAATGATAATACAATTTTTGCAGAAGATTCAATCAGCAAAAACGCTATGTTTTGACAGGAATTACCTCCTATTCCTCAAGAGCACCATGACTTTGTGTGTGTGTAACAGAGAGAGAGAGAGAGAGAGAGAGAGAGAGAGAGAGAGAGAGAGATCATTTTGTAAGAGTACCTATCACTCATTTTGAAAAACAAAATGACCTCTTTCTTTCTTTCTTCAGATAACAGGAGTTATATTCTGAATTTATTGTTTCCAGGTTCAACTGCGTGCCTCTGCATGTATTTACTCTAACCACAAACAGCGCTGCACGCAGTGTTGCAATGACTATGGAAAAAAAGAAGAGAGATCAGAGATGACGCAGGATGGCAGACAAAAAGATAGTTATAGACGGAGAATTTCAATAACATCAAAGTACATTGCACACGTAAAGTGTAAGTGGCAACGGATATAAAGGATCCAATCTAGGCTCCATTCAGATACAGAAAATCCAATGTCCTATACAATTTTCTGCAAGACATAAAAATGGTAATTCCAAACCTATTTCATTATTTCTTCATAGCCTTTGTGCAACTATCTGTTTTGCAAGTCTAATATCTCTCCATTAGATTTTTGAGGTCGCCTTCGCTATTAGGCGACTGTAAAAAAAAACAAAACAAAAGAAGGTGTGTTTGTTAGGACAGAAGGCACACTGAAGCGAGCTGGTATTGGCACATTGGGCTAATCATCATATAAGCTCATATGAAGAGCGGTGCCACCAGCTGAGACCCGCTGCCCCTGTTCAAAGTGATTAAGCCCATTAAGTCAACTGTGTGAGTGTCAGTTGGATCCCCCTCCTGTCTCTTCTAAATGGAAAGTTATATTCTGTAACAGTATGCCATTACTTCTCTTATCTGGCCATTCTCTCCTTGGAGTTCAGTTTATAAGATGTTCTCTACATTTGGTGTCGGCTTTGTCTTTGATGTTAAGGCTTTCAGCAACAACATTACTGTTTTACTGAGCCAGCACATGGGCAGGGAGATAAACTGTATGGTGCTCAATGGTATGTCAGTGCTCTTGGTATCCATTCTGAATACACCAATGATGTGTGCTATAACAGTTCTCCATCAAAGTAGTAATCTAGAGCCTGGTCTCCTGAGATGTGAAATGAGCGCTGTATTAAAATGCAAATATATGCTCTGTGTGCGAATGACAGAAGTGTGTTTTCCCTCCAGACCAAGGACACACAGTGTCACAGATGCGAAGCCCCACTATTTATTTGCACCCATGTTCTGTAGCCTACACATTTCTGTTTCACAGATAATGTGTATGTAGTTATTTATTTGCTGGCAGGCACACTTTGCATTGTAAGCTAAGATGTGTGGACATTGTCATGGGTATTTTGAAAATAAAATGTTATGTAAGCAGCCTAATAGCCCTGGTTGAAAATGTTTCGGTGATCATCAGGAGGCAAAGTGAACATGAATACAGACCTTCAAATTAGTGAAATTTTCAAGTAGATTGGTGTGGAAAACACAATGAAATTAATCTACAGTTAGGTTAAACACATTTTACATTTAAACTATACAGCAAATCAAGGCACACCTCCACCGGGGCCAACTAGTGATGCTGATGTCTGCGCGGATATGTGCACTGGGAGGCAAACTGACAAGCACAAAGTCCCACTGTAAGTTCCAGTGCATTTTTTTGCATAAAACCAATCTAAAGCACGAAATAAAATGCTGCCTCTCGGTTTATTATAGCGAATAAAGGCACCTCCAGGGAACTCCGACTAGTGATGCTGGTCTCTGCTGAAACATGCACTCTGAGGCAGACTGACAAGAACAAAGTTCTGGTTGAAGTTCAGGTTAATGAAATTCTGCAGTTATGTCAGTGAAATGAGCATAATGAGGCATAAATGATTAACTGAATAGATAATTGATAAGATAACTGAGCACCTGTGCATGCGGTCAACTTAATATCAGTTTTAGCTCTAATTTACACGCATTAGTCTGACCTTAGCCAAAGTTTTGTGGGAAGAAACAAAATACAAGTAATTTGCTACTGTACTTTGTAATGTCCTTCAGAGGACTTCTTTTTACTTTAATACTTAGTAGGGGTGTGCCAATACATCGTTTCTTCGATGCATCACGATGCGACACGTGACAATCAATAACGATTAACAAATGTTCAAAAATCGATTATTTTCCATGATAGTGAAATCACAGAAACACCACACCAGCACCCGAAAGTTGGCCGGAACGAAAAAAGCCGCCTGGACAGTTTTAAGGGACGGACTCATATGACACTGTTAGCCAACACGGCGGCAGCTAACTCGCTGGCTACTGTCACTGAGCGTGAGGTTCACTCTTCAGGGTTGAATAAGCAGAATAAGCTATTTGTTTTGTATTAAACTTGCTGGTACCGAAATCTCTGAAAAAGGCTGAGGATTTTGGGATAAAAGTTTTATTTTTAAAGGATTTTGTTTGGAGGTCTTTATTTTCTGTTTCTGAATATGCAGAATAAGCTATTTGTTTTGTATCAATCCTGCCAGTACAGACATCTGTGAAAACAGCAGAGAATTTTGGTTAAAAGAAGTCTTATTTCTAAAGGCACTTTATGTATTACACTTTATGTAATAAGAGCAGCTTTTTGTTGTGGGAAATGTTTTGGATTGTTTGGTCTGATACAATTAAAAGATAACAGAGGTAAATTTGTTTGTTTACTTTAATTAATGGATGCTGACTAATATACCTTGTTTAAAAGAAATCCTGTATGGGGAAAAAGATGCATCAATAATCGTGATAATTGTGATAATCGTTATAATTGTAATAATCCTTACAATCGTTTAATAATCGAATCGTGGCACCCTGAATCGTAATCGAATCGAACCATGAGGTGCCTAAGATGGCACACCCCTAATAATTAGAGTACATTTCAGAGCCTGTACATTTCACTTTTACTTGATTAAGGAAGTTGAAACAGTATTTCTACTAAGTATATGTACATCTACTTGAGCAAAGAATTTGTGCACTTTTGCCACCTCTGTTGGTCAGAGAAAAATATAGCAAAGTAGTTTGGAGCTTTTATGGAAACAAATGGTTATCCAGTTGTAATTGGAAGAAAAGGCTGTGCTCTTGATGATGCTCCCTAGATGAATACACGCAGCATGCGAGTGATTCTGCAGGGAGCTCAATAAAACCCCCAAACAAAAGACTGCTGCTCCCTGCTTGAGTCTTGAATTAGCAGACAGCTCACGGCAAACACTCAGAATACAGCCGACACCAACCCACCATCTTTATGGAACATGTGAAACAACAAGTATGTTGCAACCCCGCTTTGAATGCTGCAGATCCATTCTCATTCAACATGTGTACTCAGCAGGTGTGCATTGTCTATCCTTGAATAAGCATGTGGCAAGATACTAACAGCATCTTGATACAATGGAAATATCCTTTACACATACTATAAATTTACCCAAGGGGCAACAATTGTTTTGTAATTTCCTTTGGATGCTGCAGGGCCCTTCTTCATTGAGGCTTGAGCTCAGCAGGTGTGCTGGTTACCCTTGAATGAATATGTAGCAAAATACTACAGTATAGTGGTATCCTGATGTAACCCTATTCTTGACAACAATAAGCTCTAACCAGCAGAATCAAGCAAGACAGTACCTAGGAAGTGCTTGATATTAGTCTGGGCTAGCATTTCAGTTTTCATTTAACAGGATCCTGAGTTCTTAGCCTTTGTTGGTGAGCTGGCTAAATTTTCCATAAACCATTTGAAGTTACTAGTACAGACTTGAAGGTAATGAAAAAAGAAAAGAATGTAGCAGAAGGGTAATAACTAAGGAATAATAGCGTGGTGCCTCCACTGGGGAATTACTACACTCATACACTATGAGTTACTCTTGTATTCTCGAGAAACAATGATAAGCAGAAGTACTAATAACCTCACAATAAACGTTCACTGACAACAATGTAATAGACATAACAAAAATAAATTGATTCTCTTGTGGTTGTATGTCTTTTCTTTGGTTGTAATTTATTTCAAAGTGTCTTTCTCATGAAAGATTTAAGTTACAAACCCTCTCTCTTCTATCTTTGAATACTAACTAAACACAAAATAAAAACACAAATAATAAACTTCTCAAGAGTAATCTTTAACCCAGTAACCTCTACACTGACCTTCCACTGAATTAACAAAATCAGAGCTCTAAGGTTACACTAATAACCTTCAAACCTCAAAATATCAGTTCCCTTTTTTTCACAGGAAAAATGTACAAACAACTCCTGTATGTAATAGTGTAAGTGTGCAAAGTCACGCTTACACTATTTGCACAGCTAACGACAAACAACAAACGCGGCTAGCTGGGCTGCACTTTCACTTCAAGCTAGGGAGAACAAGTTACCAAACCACGATGTACACAAGACGTAAGTGTTTAAAATACTTGAAAGCATTTTAAGTCTACAAATATCAATCACCTCACTTTAAACTTTGTTTTGTGTTTTCCATAATGATACATATGTCACTCCTCTCCCACCCGTGTCTCCGTCGGGTCTAACTCTCTCTTTTCTCCCGTCTCTCTTACTCCCACCCACGAAGTAATCTGATTGGCCAGAAAACTGACTGGCTTAACCCTACATCACTCAAACAAACTGAAAGTACATTGGCTCAATATATAGAACACAGAAATTCACAAGAAAATAAAGCATTATGGCAAATGTAGTCTTGTAGTAGTTTTTCCTATTACAAGAAAATACACTCTTGTCACTTAGCTATATTTTGTAGGTCCCTACACTGATACAAGGGAAATGTCAGCAGCAGACACTTTCTTCTTTTGTAGGAAAACTGCACTTTACAGGTTAATAAAAATAATTATAAAAGAAAAATAAAGTAAGCTTCAAGTGAATCTTCCTGTTTTATCAAATGGCAGTTCAAGTAGATCCAGTATCACCTGTAAATCCTACACCTTTTTACAGCTTATTGCATAATGATTTTTTCAACGATTGCTCATTGATGTCCAGTTCCTGAGCACTTCAGTTCTGCCAAATCCCCCCACCCAACCCCCATTTGCAGGTTCACCATCACTCTGCTTTTTTTCAGACAAGCTATTAAAATGTGTGAAGGTTGACCCCTTCGCAGAGTTGAAGGTTGACCCCATACCTGTTTTTGCTGCTGGTGTCTAAGACGCAAGGTCACTGGCAAAGATGCATCTCTCAGCTAGCTTACCGCGTGATGGTGTGAAAATGTCTAAATTATTTATTTTTCTTTTTTTGAACTTTTGTGCACAGTGGTGAGTCTAGAAAGTAACCTTTGTCCTTAGGGACTGACTCCAAAGCCTGACGTCTACCACAAATGGTCATTAGTAATTGTGTCATTAAAATTTTTCCCTTATATCATTTTTTTTCTCCTATAATTTATTTCTCCATTGTAGCTGTGCTGGAAAAGGCTCAGCATGACAAATGTAAGGTTGGCCAGTTAATGCCAGGAAGAACAGAAATGCACCAACAGCAAAACAGAGGCACAGAAATGCAATAAATGTGTTCAACTGTTTTGAGGTAGATTTTTCCTTTCAAGACCATTTTAACTGTTTGGCAAATCAACTTAAAATATTATAAATTGATTTTAAACATGTTTGCCTTCATTTTATAGCTATTAACTGTGGGCAGTTCTGGCATTCTGTCTGTCGATACCAAAAGTTAAAAAATTAAAAAAAAAAAAAAAAAAAATTACTGAATTTGCCATTGTCTTACATTGCTATAAAACCGTATGTGCATGACAGCTGCATCACTTCAAGCTTAGCTTGTTAAAGTATAGGTTTCCCTTATGCCAAAAATGCCGGGGTTAAATGCCATGTTCATGTCCTCATCGGACTCATGGCACGATTTGGAGGCTCCCACTTCCGGGTCTGCAAAGTTAGATGCAGATCCAGTTGCATTCATGTGCTTCAGAGCTTGGAAGCAGGTGTATTTAATTGAGGGCGCGCAAAGTGAGATGTTGCTATTTTGCAAAAAAATCAAATCATTGCTAATCTCAGTGCACCATCAATCACCTGTTAATTTGGCAGCCTTCCAGGACAAATGGCTGTTTGGAGTCGTCAACAACTCAGCAGCAATGTAGATTCAATGACACATAGGTTACATTGTGGAGGTGTGGACATGGTTATTTGTCCTTCAGAAAGTAACCGCCATAAAACAATCATAAATTAACATTTTATTTATTTGATTCAACTGCTTTGTTTTCTTCCCTGCCACTTGTTCTTTTCATTTACTTTCTAGCTCGCTCGTGGTCTCTCTCTTTATCTCTCGCCTTTTTTTAAATGAGTCGGAAAGCCGACAGCAAGTCTAATTTTACTTTTAACGTTATCAAATGAAGAGAAATGTCCTCCCCACTTCCTAGTAACATCTTTGTACTCCCTCATGCTACAATGCTACGTGTAATGTAGACACAGGCTCTTCCGTCTGCATGCCATGAATCATTTTGTCAGATTTGGCGTGGAAGCCGACCTGGTGGCAGGCACTTAGAATAATATATAGCCAATATTCCTGCTGATGGTCTTGTTTGCTTATGCAGGCCATATAGAGGCATTAGTATTAAATTGAGACTGTTTCAGTTAAAAAGTCCTTGTAGCTGCTTGTGCGCAGTCTCACAGCTGTAAGGCATTTTGAGCAAACGCATCCACCAAATGGCATGCTATTTAAAAATGGGGCACTCATTCACCTAAGATCACAAATAACTAACACTTCATCTTATCTTTTGGATTCTCATTACAAAATCTGACCACTGATGATATCTGGCTTCACAAATATGAGTCTAGAGAGATGCACATCCAGCTCTAATTGCAGATAAAATGTCATATCCATATCAGCCTAGTTGGAAGTGTGTCCCTAGTTGACATTCACTGCAGGAGCCCAGCTGGGGACTGGAGAATTGTCTTATCTGAAAGAGTTGGGAAGAGACTGTGAGATGAAGGAAGAAAAATATAGCCATACACAATGCAGTGAAACCCAGGGTACAGTAGCTATTACCGTTGAGACACCCTCAGTGGCAGATTTTGCAACAGCTTACAGTCCTGTGGTGACTCATAAAATGAACCGATACGGTCTCTCACAAAATAAATGAACAAGAACAAAGTGTTACCCTCTCTGTGGGTAAAATGAAGTAGTGTATATTAATAATGTCTGACTGATGTATGATAACAGAAATCATAACAGACAAGCTCAGAAGTTATATTCAGGCCTGAGAACTGGTATTTTATTTTAAACAAAACTAGGTCAAAACCTGATATATGGCTGGACAGTGTATGTATGTTCTGTTCTTAGCGTGCAATAAATTTGGAATGAGCTACAGTCAATAGCCCAATCCCAACTGCCCCTCTTGGCCCTACCACTTCACCATACATATATGGCTTACACGCTCCCGCGGGGGGTAAGGTGTCCCATATCTTCTTGAGATCAAGGGGTAGTGGTCATCTAGACGTACAGATCCTCCAATAAGGTCTGGCTGTGACCTGTAGCACATCATGCCTCACCCCTTGGTCTACAGGCCACAGCCAGACCCTTACTGGGGGACCTTACTTTCATACAGATGTCTCCAAACAGAGTCTACAAACAGAGGGGTAGAAGAAATTTCCCAGAATACTTTGTGAAATATGGCTGCCAGTGTGGGGAAAGAAGCCCATAAATGTAAAGTACATCTTCACAAATAACCATGCAAAAATTGTAAAATCCGTTGGAATCTCTTAGTTTAATGTAGATGCAACAAAATGTAATCAGTTCTTTAAGCATTTCACAAAAATCGCTATTCACGATGTCAACTGAACCTTGTTTAAACAAGTTAACACCCCCTGAGTACATAATAGGAAACTGTTAGGGCTGATTCATTTTGAAAGACCAATAGCCAATGGGGAAATTTCAATACGTAGCTGACCAATGGTGTAACTTCATCACTCACTCAGTCAGTCAGTGACAGACATTTGTAGGTCTGGCCCAGCAGTTGTGGTCCAGTCAAAAGGTATATTCTTTGTGGTAGGTTGACTCTGAAATCGTCAAATGAACAATTGCAGAACTGCTCCCATAATTCTGCCTTATTTGAAGATTCCCTCTGAGTCCAAAGACAGGCTTGCTGTGAGACATTATCAACATAATCCAGAAGAGAACCACAGTGACGCACTTCAGCTAGTCATTGCCCTGAAAAATGAGACCGCAGTCTGTTCATGTTTTGTCACATTGCCCACAGTGAGGACAGTATCCTTATGACACCCCAGGAAGTTTAAAATAGATGGTCAATGTAAATCTTACATGCAAGAGAGAATGCTTTTCATGTTTTCAAGCTGATGTTTTTTTTCTATTACAGATCAAAGTCTGCTGAATCTGCTGCTCAGTATGTGTGTTCAATGGATTACAGTGGAACAGGTTTGATGATACTGCAACAAATTAATATAGATGGCTCTATCGCAAAATACTGTCAGGCTGGGACTGTCATTATAGAACATAATTAGGAAAGTCTGGCATGATAGGCAGCTCTGTAGCCGGAGAAGGTGATTTGTGTCTGTTTTAATTATCTACTATTTATCCAAAAAATGGGCCTCATGTAGGAACAGCGCAATGTGGATAAACGTGGAACATCACAGCCCACAGTTCTCACAAATATACGGGACACTTGGAAGAAAAAAAAAAAAAAAGAGAGGTGCAAAGTAACTTGGAGGTGACTCTGTCGTAGTCGTCATCGGATCCATATCCCTGAAACCCACCTCCAATAGTCATGCTTGTATCTAAAGTCGGAGTTGGAGCCAGGGCACTGCATGGCATCAAAAGAACAGAAATAAGGTGGCCGTTTGTAGGTATGTATCCCTAAAGAAGCACTTTTGCCTATCATATCCACTTCTGCTCTTGCCTTTTTTAAAATTATATTTGTGATTTTTTTTTCTATATGCTACATTGATCTTAAAGGCTGAACCATGCGCAATGGTGTTTAGAGGGGAGGAGGATCCACCAAGCAAGTGGCTTTCAGGATGTGTTGTTTTAGTTGGAATGGTTGGAAAAACTATTTGTAAGGGATAGATGGATTTGACAACTATCCAGCTCACCCAAGTGCAAATCTGCAGTGTACAATGTTTCAACTTGAGGCAGGAAGTGTATTGTTGGTCCCGCTGTCCCCGCCCAGGCGCCCACAGTTGGTCAAGTTGTCAGTCATCCTGATAAGCTGTGTGCCTTGAAATGGCATCAAGCCCGAAGCAACCTGCTTACGTAAAGCCATCCCAAGTGATGAAGCAGCAGACAGTGAGTGCGGTCAGTGTTTCTGAATGAGTCTGTCACATATTGATATATGGCCAAAAATATCCCTATCATCAAAACTATCAAAACCCCAATTCAAGCAAAAAAGGAGGTTAATGCATGAACACACAATAACAGATTTAAAGTGTATTTTTATGTCTAAAAGTTGCATATTGCATGGAGCCCTGGTGGCTCAACATGCAAGGCACATACCACATACTACTGAGACTTAGCTGCATTGGACTTGGTTCGATTCTGACCTCGGGCCCTTCACTGCATGTCATCCCCTTTCTCTGTCCTGTTTTACATGTCTCTTTCCACTGTACTTACCTAATAAAATTGAAAAGCTCAACCAAAAAAATAAATAAAAAGTTGCATATTGCAGCTTTAAATTGTTTTGGAAGAGACCCTGAAAAGAAGCTTCTGATGATGTTGCAGACTTCTACAGAGCGCTGACTGTGATGAAAAATGGCTATTTTGCTGATTATAATCTTGACCTTCCCAGTTATTTCAATATCCATTACCGTGAAATGGATGGATGTGCAATGAATGCTGTAAGGTTTTTTCTGAAAGACCACACCGGTCTGCTTTGGTAGCTTAGAAGTCAACCTCAATTCACTCTAATTCATGTTCAAAAAATGTGATAAACCACTTTATGAAACTTGAAAGTTACAACACATAGATAACTCCATCTTGTGAATACTTGGACAGCGTGCACATTTGCTGTTGTAAAGCTACTAAAATGTGTGCATCTGAAACTTTTTTTCCAGATGCATTCAAATTCAGCTCAATAGCTTTCTTCAGCTTTGTTGTCAGCGGTTGTAATTCACAGCTTGGGGGGCAGAAAGCAAGAATAGTGGCAGTCGGGTTGGCTGAAACTTGGACCACCGAACAAAGAAAGAAAATTATATACACATAATAAAAACAGAGGCAGCACTTTCTGTTCAGCTCAAAAACATCTTCAAACTTAAGTTAAGCTTCCAATGCATAGTGTTGCCAAGAAGTGAATGACAGGTATAAAGTGAATGCCAGTGCGCTTGAATTAAAGATGACTGTGTTTAGCTGCACAATGTACTATGTATTTGTTGCAGGCAGGTGGCAAATTAGTGGTTTGGTGTTTATGCTCCTTTATATTCTTTTCATCAGCCTACAAAAACTTTCATCACCTCAAGACAGCTACTTGGACATGCAGCACCCTGCAACATTTCTGTTTCTCAACAGCTTGATTTTTATTTCTATTCTGAAATTCTCCTGGATGGAGTTTCATGCTACATGTATGAAAACATTGAATGGGAGCAGAACATGGCCAGGCTTTAATCTTAGATTTCTCCGTCAAGCAGTCTGTCAGGTTCTTCTCTGCATGCATTTATATTACTTTTTTAAATTATATTACATCAGCGTATCTCAGTGGAGCTTTCAGAAAATCTTCGGCGTTTACTGCTTACTGTAACACAGTGCATACTACATGCTTGACTACTAGAATGTGAAGTTAATGAGGCTCTGAGGGAGAAAAATACACACAAGCTATAAACCCCCTATCCAATGTACATAAAAGTATTAACAGGAACTGTTTGCTGAGGTTCTCATTTGCAATTTTTCCCAAGAGACTTAAAGTAAAATAGCCATAACTCTTCTGACTGCCATAGATAAGTGTAGTTAAGGTTTTGCCATACATTATTTGTAGGCAGACCACGATTTTTATTTTTATTTTTTTTTGGTTACAGTACCAGAACTATTCATTTGAAAAAGCAGCTATGGTGTTGTGTCTGAACCATTGTATAACAGCCCCCTGCCTCAAGTAGAAACACTCCATTTGAATCCTGACTGTATCTTGTGCAGATGCACAATACGTTTTTCCACTGGAGTGTCCTGAAATAAAGGTGAGCTCAGAAGCAAAACACTGGCAAATTGGCAAATCAGCAATATGTCAATCATTTAAGGGGTGGGATTCTTTTAGGTTGATAACCAGATGTGTTTAAGAGCATAACACCATTATGACAGTTTTTTTTTTTTTTCCTTCAACCATTAGCTCTTAGCCAAGGTCGGCTAAGCATAGCGCCATAGCACACACTGCACATTTTTGTGTGCAGTCTATTGTAGTTTCATGCCTCACTCTTATTCAGTGTTCATTTCACTCAAACTACAACAGTACAGAGTTGCATAAAATGTATGTTTTTCTCCAAAAGATATGTCTTAAAGAGTTTCCATATGTAAGGATTATATGCACGGCTGTTGGAAGAAAGATCTCGAACAGATTCGTATTGTATGATAAAACACAGTGATTTCTCACAGTCCAGCAGAAATGTGGTACATTGCCCTGGTAATGGCCTTTTCACTCACATTTCCTTTGAAGCCAATTTCAAGGCACTCATCCTGAAATGAAATTTTTCTATCTTTTGCTTTTAAATGTTTCTCTCAATGAAAACATTTCAAGGTGAGATTGGACTGGACACTTTTTCTTTGAGCATCAGAGACACTACTGACTTCATGGCTCCATGTAGTGCCATTACTGTGTGCATTCTTGTTTAACCTCAACAGAGCAAAGAAAAAGAAAAAAAGAGCAAAAACAGCATATAAATTTGATTTTAGTAAGCCAAATAATGCTGACTGTGCAAGTGCAGGGTTTGAGGGGTTTCTCTGATACTAAGTAGTCCAAAACCTGTTAAGACTAAAGAAGTCTTTAAATGCTTTGTGCATATTGTAGTTATGTAGTAGGTCTGCTCTCTCTCCTACTGCACCTACAAAACCACCATGACGAGACTGACTGTCATCAGATTGATTTTACCGTTCATCTGTTTTGTGCACCTGTACAAGTTCTCTACAGACCGTCGGTATCCTGTGACATACCAGCTCTCATTCACTGCGCTTCCCTCTTAAAGCCAGCCAGTGTTCCTTGCTTAACTGATCCAGGCTAATGATGTTAGCCAGTTCCAATTATCATGCAAATCATCATCCAGTTAAGGCAGTATCTCAAATCCAGGTGGCAAACTGCTATGTCAACCTTGGTTGTAATTATCTTGCTTCACATGCTTCAGTTTAAATAAAAAGGAACATGAGGATAGTGTTGAAACCATCATCAGCAATTAGCTTCATACTTGACATGCAAACATAGACCAATTTTGGGTTTGCATGCATGATTTTAAGTTTATAAATGAAGACTATGAAGAATAAAAACATGGTACGCTGTATTGACTATGAAAAGCACCACCACCAACCAAAGCCCAAATGTACAAAATCTAGGTCTGAACTGAACCGTGGATTTGGAGAGACTTTACACCCCTATCCAAACTGCAAAAGTTATTCTAGTGAGACTGACTTAAGCCTGATTTGAACAGTCAAGATAAATATGTATTCATGATTTTAAAGGCTGGCAGAGCTCGTGTGTTGACAGCCTTGGAGCATCAGAAGCTCATGAAAATGTATGAGTAAAAATGTAATGAGAAAGACAAAACCATTGTCAACAAAGACAGGGAGAAAATTTTGGCAATATATTTTAGATGAGTGGTGTGCACAGACCCGACAGGAGCGAGGGTACAAACGTATTGGCTCAGTTGGCTAAAGTGTTTGCCTTGTGACATGCTGGGTTCAAATCCAGCCTGCAACCTATGTCAAATCTCATTCCTATCATGTCTGTCTGTCTTCACTGTGACTAATGAAGCATAAATGCCATAAAAGAGTCTTTAAAAAGGGCACAAAGAAATGCTATGGGAGTCCGGGGGCATATGGTTCCTTGGTGGACTAAGTTTTGGAAGATTTTTTTTTTTTTTTTTTTTTTGAAAGTTTTGAAGATTTTTAGTCTTTAATCACATACAAGGCTCTGAATGATCTGGTGCCGGCGTATGTAACTGAGCTCCTTACACCTTACTGTCCAAACCAGCCCCTGAGGTCTGCCAGCCGGGGTATTCTAGCTATTCCAGAGTCCAGGTTAAAAGCAAAGGGTGATCGAGCCTTTGCAGTTGTGGCTCCTCGACTCTGGGTTAGCCTTCCTCTGACAATCAGGTCAGCTGTGTCTGTTGCTGCTTTTAAATCTCGTTTGAAAACTCACTTTTACAGAATGGCCTTTCCTAACAACTGATAAACTACCTTGCGAATTTTTACCTTTTATTGTGTGTATGTATATGTATGTATATATGTAGGTAGGTGTATGTATATAGGTATGAGTGTATGTGTTTTTCTGATTTTAATTTTATTTAATTTTATTTTTCTACCCCTTGCAATTGTCCCTCATGTTGGATATGTCTTGAAATTTTCCTCAACTTGGAAAGCACTTTGTGCTTATAGCTTGAAATGTGCTTTAAATAAAATCATCATTATCATCATTATTATTATGATTAGTAGTAGTAGTAGTAGTATAGTTTGCCTTTAAAACCTTCTGCTTAGTTCTGTCGCAGTGGAATGTAAGACAATCGTCATGGGTGTAAAATGTTAATCATTAAATCAACATTAAGATGTCATATAGTTGCAGTTGCTGGAAAATTGAAACTAAGAAGAAATGTTTCCATACAAGATAAGCACTCAAGCTAATACTGGATTATGCCACTGTTTAAACAAAATATCCAGCAGTGGTATTCACTTTCTTACACAAGTTTTGCCCAGTATTTATAAAAATACCATATTAAAATACAATACTGAGGCAAAACAATATTAAAATTAGACAAGTGAAATAATAGATCTTGCTTCAAAATTGTGTTCCCAGGTCAGTCTGAATAGTTGCTTTTTCATGTAGTCTGGCATCCTCACAGTTTTAGCAATTTTTCACCTTAAGGAGCTCAACATTTTATCTGCACCTTTTGGATAAAGAGGTTTGACTTGAAGTTATTTCAATTTTTATTTATGACGGAAACCCACAATTGGGTTGTGTGCAGTCGATATATATGTTTGCATACAGTTCACGTAGCCTTGGCCATTTCTTTATCTTGTCTTTGCAGCTTTGTCTGGTAACTCTAATCCTGACATTATAAATTAAAAATAAGGTGGATTTCCTTGTTAACATTCATTTGTAATATTTGCTTTAACTTGTTTCTAAATGTGCAACAGATGATACCTCAGTAAATCGCCCAAGCCCCCTTAATGTTCCACAAACAGTTTGCACCATCAGGCAAACATGTATTCGGAAATGTAACTCTTGCAAAGTTCTGGGTTCTCTCCTGATTCATGTTGTGGACATTTATATGAATTTGAACCATTAACCATTAAACATAAAAAATTTCTATGCATATTTCTATGCATTAAAAATGCATTGCCTGGGACTGAAAATAAACTGTTGCCTTGCCAGAAACATGGCTGTTTACTCAAAAGGAAAATAAGCCA
>OMKZ01014833.1:5946-17661 GCA_900302535.1 Neoniphon sammara | reverse complement strand
ACTCAGAGCCATCGGTGACGCATCCGACTCAGGGAAGACGCGGGCCGACGAAGGCGTAGGCGAGGGGTGGGGGTCTGGAGCCGGCGTGCGTTTCACGGGAAAAGTCCTAGATGTCAGATCAAAGTATGACCATTCGCCTTTTGCTGCCCCAGAACGGCGCTCCTCAGTTGGAGAAGTAGTTTCTGCTCAACATATCGGTTCCCAAACGCAGTTGGGTAGTGGTTTTCCCATGGTTCCTGTGTGGGAAGGACAAAAGAAGATTGCACAACAGTGAGTTAACGGTCTAAGCTATGATTGAATTTGCTTTGGGAAACAGAAAAATACACGAAGCAAAACAAATATTCGACCGCTGAGGACAGCACAACACAATGTTACTTTAAACCCTTATTTTCACTGTGGTTTACCTTAATGGAAGACAAACTAACTCAATACAGAACACATTAAAACACCAAGAATCACAGCATATACATGCACAAAATGTCTTTATGGAGCTACTTCCCCATCATTGTAATGTCACAATATTCAATATGAGGTAATACAGATATGTACATCCTTGTCTATCCAGTGTCTCACTGTCAAAAAACAAAGTTATTGACACATTTTGGCATCAGAGTCACCAAGATAAATTCCTGCACAAAAAGGTATTTTGAGTGAAGCATGATAATACAGACCAAACATAAAAATATCAGCCCAAAAATCAAGCCTGGCGTCTTCTTCTGCGTTAAAAATATATGTAGTATGATGGAGGCACCAAATACTGATAAACACTAGAGTTGGACGATGTGGACAAAATTTAAAATCATAAAATCTCCAAGTTGACCAAATATCTTGATATCGATATTGTGACGATATTGTATGGACGGCTATTGGTGCTTTCATGAGATATTTACACACCAGATTTTTGATAAACAATCATTATTAATGTGGATTTGACTACCAAGCAGGTAGTGACAAATCACAGAACAGCTACAACAGAAATTTGCACCTCTTTACTGTAACACAGCCTTTAAAACCAGAATCACTTATGTCAAATCACCATATATTACCATATCCAAAATTGGCATTATCAATGTAATATCAATATAAACGTCACGTGCTTAGTCATTGGTGAATAAATCACTTAATGTCACCTGTCACAGCAGCTTTTGAGGTAAAATCATTTGAATATCTCAGTTATACACATTTTTGGTGTTGACCTTTTTTCCAATTTTGTCCCTGCTGACCACCATACACTCTCTAAACCAATCAAATTAAAGCAAATTGCTTATGCTGCTCTACATTAAGCAGCAGCATCTTAATTTATGCAAACTCTGACACATTTCTATAATAAAAGAACATCTGAGAAATTAAATGGATTATTCTGGCTGGTAAAAAAATATCATTGGCAGGTAGTTTTTTTGTTTTTTATTCCTTTGGCAGGTGAGTAAAAAAAAAATTATTTACGACCCAGATGAAAGCATTTTGAAGTGAGGTTGGATTCATACTGAGAGAGGGACGGAGCGCCATGCACAGCCTCCTGTCAGCCGCTGGTGCTGCTGACTCATATCTGCCCCGAGAGCTGCTGAGACGAGGAGGTCAAACCAAAAAACCCAACAACGCTGCCGCAGAGGTGAAGAGGCGACCGCCAGCCCCGGCTCGGCTAAGTGAGCGAGCCGGTTTTAAGTGTATTTATCTGGGAAACACACAGCGACGGCCGCACATTCCTAAACATGTTTTTTCAGACACCTCATCATCTCAGGAGATGTGCGTGGTGAGCTATTAGGCGAACCAACACATCATTAAAACCTCATTTCCCATGTTTCCTTGTTTGGGAAAGAGAGAAAATATTATTTCCATTGTTGTGGTCGCATTAGAGAGAAACCTAATTATTTTTCCAACAAGTGACTGGGACAAAGTTTCTTTTTTTGAAGGAGTAGTGTTGCACGTTTAAGGTTTTTAAGGGGAGTTTGTGCCATTATTCCACAGGCCGCAGTAGGAAGAAACAGTCAGAATTGGCAGCGAGGAGGCCGACACGCACCAAAGGTCCTGGACTCGATTCAAACCCGGGACACTGCGGCGACACAGCGTGCGCCTTGGCCGGCCGAGCCACCAAGACGCCTCAAGTGTTTCCCATCCTCACCTTTCTGCAAAGCGGCGTGTGCATTTTCCCTGCATCCGCCATCCAGGCTCCTGCCACTGACTGCACGGATTCAAGTCACACTTCATGCCATTTTACTGCCCATCTCCTTCCACCATTTCCTGCCTCTCAGCAATTTCCATGTCCAAATCGCATGTGGTACCTACTAATCAGTAACCTTATTTTCCAGCCCGAGCAAGATTATTTTTTGACGTTTTTTCTTTGCCTTTGTTGATAGTTCACGGTAGAGCGAGAAAGGAAAAACTGGTGAACACTGAGGAGGACTGACATGCAACCAAGACGATCTGAGGCCGGATTTTAACTCATCGCAGGTTTATGGTTGGTTGATATATTGATATTATACGCATATCAGAAGAGATATGGTCTGGGATTTTGGATATGGTAATATGTGTGGTCTTTTCCTGGTTTTAAGAGTCTGAACTTCTTAATCTGTTACCTGCTTGGTCATCATATCCACATTACAAGACCTTCTGTGTAAGTACCAAAAGTTATCCCTATAATATTGTCACAGTATCAATATTGAGGAATTAGGTCTAAGATATCATAGTATTTCACTTTGTCCACATCCCCTGGTCCTCATTCATGGTATGTTCCTTATCCAACTGGGTCAGAAAGCAATTTCCTACGCCCCACAGACTGAAGAATCGATGTATATATTATATCTTAACGTCATATTGCCTGTTTGACCAGTTATCTGCAGGGCTAGGAAAAATATACGACCGAATAACAAAAAGACTGAAAAGGCAGGACACCAACAGTCTGGAAAGTGGATTTTTCATTTACGATCGACCCGAACCCTTTGGGATTTGGTACGGCTGCCTGGCGGCTTGAAATGACGCCGGTTTAGCATCTGAAGCCGGTTCTGCTGCTGCACTCCCTGCAAGACGCTTTGAATTTAAGTTTCACCTGCTGCATCGTACAGTGGAAGCAAAACGATCAACAAGTCGGCGACAGATCATTCATTTACGTCCTCAGCAGGCCTGTCGCTACACCTGATGTTTGTGCAGAATTTCGTGCTTTCTCGTTTCTCTGCTGACTTTGTTTAATGAGCAGAAGTAGTTCTGCAAAGTTAAAGACAAACGAGAAGCTGAATGCAGCCATTCAAAGCCTCCCAGGCCTCTGCAAATATTTTTTTTTTATTTTTGTTAAATTCAGATTATTATTTATAGGGTTGGGATGATGTGCATACGATTTGATATGCGACAGGAGCTTTGCGATTCAATACAACCACAAAACAATGTGATAAACAAAAGTTTAAAGACAACAAAGTCTGACCGTGAAGAATTCTGTTTATTTGTGCACGGGTCTCTCCTGAAAATGAGATCTCTATCTCAGTGAGACCACCTGTTTAAATAAAGGAAACTATTTGTAAAGCACAGATCTTTTGAGCAGTGGCGCTGACTGGGCAGAATGTAATGAATTTAATAATGTTGTCAATGTTGAAAGTAATATAATTTCAGTGGTCAGCTTGTGAAATTGTGACGGTCAAGCCGTTTCATTTGTTTGCTTCAGCAGAACAACACCCAGCTGATATGACTGATTTTTCTGCTGCACGATATGGACAGTCGTTTTTTGTATTGCGATACATTGAATTTCTACACACTGTCATATTCCTATTATTTAACCCTTTTTATTGTATATAACTGAAATTTACATTCAAATATCAATGGGAAATTATGTAACTGGAAGTCGGCCGTTTTAGTGTCAAACTCGGCTACAAAGCTAGCAAGAAATACTGATAGGACAAAATGACTGAGAATAAACTACAATGTACAAATATAACGCCCAAATTTTGAAGCTGCACCATCATCAGTATAAAACGTCTTATTAAAATTTGATTGCAGTGTGAACGAAAAAACAGCTATGGTTATTTTTGTCCTGAACAAAAATAAAATAAACAACCAGCAAAAGAAAAGCTGCCAGCTTTGCAGACTGACGGAGCATCAACAGCTGACACCAGACCCAAGTCAAGCTCAGACGCTTTTACATTTTAAGGCATTTAACAAACGCCCTTAACCCGAGCCACTTTAAGCGAGTGCGGCAGCAGAATAAACTCCAATTTACAACCAAAAGCGAGGAGGTCAGGGCTCAACACCGAGGTGCCCAGACGATATTCACGTAACCACAGACACGTCACGTAAGAGTGAAGTGGAGGGAAAATAAAGAAAATGAGAGATGAAAGATAGAGGAATGTTTCTAAGTGATTAAAACATAATGTAAAGGGAAAGAGGACATTTACAGGCGCCCTGTTATCACTGTTGGAATACAGTGATCCTAAGTATGGAATGAAATCTATTATTTTATACGATATTTCTTTCAGTGTTGCGATGCCAAAACCTGAGGACACCTGTGATTCCAGAGGCTACAGTTACACTTGTCGTTTCGGCGCCACTTTCATCATCCGATCACCGGGACACACTAAGCGATCAGAAGAAAAATTGGATTCTGCTCACATCATGTTGCTTCAAAAACAAATATGGAAGCGGTCCAGTGCTGTGCCTAGATCTGTATCCCCTAAAAAAATGTGTTTTCCCTGGCAGTGTGTCCTCGTTTTGTCCTCGGTGTGTGTGTGTGTGTTGCTGTTTTGCCCCCGCTTCAGGAAATTGCGGTGGAAGGAAATGCACTTCAAAAATGACAAGGAGACTAATACATCGCTTGACAACTTCCTTGCAGAATCGATGGCGCTTGCGGTTTGACATAATACGCTCGCAAGAAGCGTGATCCCCCCGTTCATTATGCGGCGTCTAGGTGTGTAATTTTGGGTTGAGCGCGTTCATCCTTTGTAATCACACGAAATGTTTTTAAAACGTTTGAGAAAACCGGTGAAAACAATCAACAAAATCTGAAATGATTCTGTTCTTTTCTTCCCTGGCGTGAAATCGAGGAGAAAACACACAGCCAGGGGAAACACATTTTTTAGGGGGGAAACAAATTTTGGCACAACACCGGCTTGCATTGTGATCTGAATTCTACATAGTCTGGACTCAATCCAGCCAGAATGTTCATAGAAGCAATGTGAAGAGATGGAGGGGAAGAGGAGGGGGGAGGAATGCAGAAGCAGTTTTAAATAAGTGCAACCACAGGAGAGATACGGAGATGTGATCTCAAGAAAGAAAGAAGTCTTTTAAAATGTCAAAGTCCTCAAAATCATGTCAAAGTGACGAGTGGAACTGCAGCCAAGAGCTCGGATAACAAAATTTATGGTCCATCAAGGACAGGAGCTTCTATCTTAATGTCCGAATCTTAAAGAATATGATCAGACCAACTACTAAAAACCTGAGTGGCCTGTTTGTTTGAGTCTTTCCCAACAGTATAATTCAACAAATCGTTTCTATCCTAGCATCATCAAAGTATTTGGTACTAGTTGTGTTATTTATTTTACAGTAAATGTTTAGTATCACAACAGCTCTGTACTGTAATGACTGCGGGAGCTTCTGTCCTCATTCACTTTGCCTGGAAAATTTCCAACCCACTATCGCTTTTAATTGACTTCAGTCTTGACTCCTCCTGACCGGAGCAAAGAAAACTATCTCATTTTGCCTGCCGGTTACGGTGGCTGGTAAATTTTACCCGCCAACTCATGATTTAGATCTGAACGGAGTCTCCAAATGATGACTGTAGAGGAACACAACAAAAATTTACCAGCATTTGGCTTGTAGTAATTTTCCACCCCGCTCTGAACCAAGGCAAGGGCTTAACTCTTCACTGTGCAAGCTGCACACTGGGCAAATAAAGACAATTACAAGTGGGGGTTGAAATTGTCAGTGCAAAGAAATTAAGGAAACAAGCTACCAGACCAGTGCAACCATTAAGACTGTAGATAAGCATTTAATTACACAGATCGGTTGGCCTGCTTCTGAATGTGGCCCACAGCAGGCATCCCGCTTCTGTGTGATTTAAGGTCTGTTTGCTTGATCAGTCACACACTAATACAGTTCCCAGACGATACACAGATTTGTCTTATTTTATCAAGGCAAGTGGGAGTGAAGAATAAGGTGCAATAACAGCAGTGCGCACAGAGTTAGTGAAGCATATACCTGAGACTCATATATAAATGACAACACCAACTATGTAGCACCAAGAAGTACTTGCAGACTGACCAGGTAACCAAGTGCAAGTCTCTCCTCATTGAGCCACTAGATCAACATCTCAACTCTTTTTGGAGACTAGCTAGATTCATGCAATTAATTCTCAGCCAAGCATTCAGAGCTTATAACCCTGAGAAGTTGGCTAACAGCACCATTGAGGTAAATTAGCCATATTGTCCTGTAGCAGACTGACTTGGATACTTCAAAGTTGACAGCTACACAGGTTGACCAGGTCGCCAGCTAGCTGACAAGACATTTTCTTCAAACTGGCCGGCATGTCAGCTGGTTCCGTGTATTTCCAAAGCCGTTAGAGATGCCTAACATTAGATAATAGCCAATTAGCTAGGTGAACATTAGCCAGGCTGCATATCAACTGTGCCAACACGCCAAGTGTTGCTTTATTAACGTAGCGACAAATGTGTGACATTAAAGGGTATTTAGTTTAGCACGGCGAGACATGCAGCTAAAACACCTCCAGCTGTGAGGCTTCG
Organism: Neoniphon sammara; assembly: GCA_900302535.1. NCBI lineage: Eukaryota > Metazoa > Chordata > Actinopteri > Holocentriformes > Holocentridae > Neoniphon > Neoniphon sammara. The sequence goes on along the minus strand of OMKZ01014833.1, from coordinate 10,945 downwards.
CGTTTATAAAGTGACCGTGTCAACATGCGAAAGCAGTCTTGTCTGACTGTATTTTTTTGATGCATTGGAGTGAAGCATCTGAACTAGCTGGGGGTTAGCATGCCAAGCGTCAGCTGTCTACCGTTAGCTAACCAACTAGCTTGTTGTAACGAAAATGAATTGGCGGACGAGCCTGGTTACGCTAATAACGTTTTAGCATTTAATATGCGAACCGTAAACGGGACCGGACACATTGAGCAGCGATAACCCGGATTCCGACTTGGAAATGTCGAAGTAAAAAAGCAACTAGGCCCGCGTTGGCTGTCGAGCCAAGGGCCAGGCAAGGCCAGGGCCAGGCCGAGTTAGCACGGTTAGCTTAGCATGCTAACACCAAATAGCTAACAGCAGTGCAAACCGTTGCGTTGCAGAGAGCGAAGAGAGACGCTTTTTAGCCACCAACGTTTCTCGCTATGCTAAATCAAACCGTAAACAGTCCTTTCTTACCCCGGCATATCCGTGAGTGAGTATCGGTGTTAAAACAGTGAAACGAGCGAGCAACAGCGCGTTTCTGACCTTTAGAAAAATAAGAATAAGAAGCCTACCCATTAGTTCACTGCCTCTGCTGGTTCTCCTACACTGGGATATTGGAGATGATGGAGAGCCGCACTGCACTGCGCATGCGCGGCAGAAGCAGCCAGATGGGAGAGGTGATGCATGTTTCCTCCAGAGCTCAGATGCATGAGACCTGCATGTCAAAGGTTGTTCATAAAATAATGAAATAAATGGAATGCAATTAAATGTTTTGGCAGCGTGAGTCAGACAGAGCGGGGCCTGCAGCAGGGGTGCACAAACCGGGGTCCGGGGGCCTCCAGGGGGCCCCTGAGGGGGGTCTCGGGATCCCCTGCAAAATGAGCAATAGTTTTTTTGCTCCTTAGAAGAGAGCGCAATGAGAGAAAATTTAAGAATGATTCCTTCAATTATAGATTGCAGTCTCCCCACTCTTACAATAAAGGCTCTACCATTATTGGTAATTGAAAGCCAAAATTGGATATTTTTGAATTGAAACTGTCAGTGTTTTCAAAATTTGACCTTTTTCATGTCAAAACAAAATTTCAAATATTCAGTGCTACCCACTGAATTTTCTGCCTGCCTAGGTGTAAAAGCTCCTCCAAACACAGGACTGAAACCACATAATTTAATTCGAAAAATAAAACACATTCACATATGAATAACACTGGATCAACTAATAACCAGTGAAGAATTGATAAATACTTAATCTGCCCAACTGCATAATATTTATCATGGCTGTGCTTGGCAACACTGACTGATAATTGATTTTTAATTTAAAGGGTCAGACTATAGACTGCAACCTTCTAACTAGCTGTTTTCACCCTGTTTACAGTATAAACAGTTATGCAAATCTCATCATAACTGACCAAAACCTCTTTAAAAATGGGGTTTATTGTTTCATGTGTATTAAGGTGGTGACATGTAATAAAAATAAAGGTCTCACATAATGAATACCGTATAACAAAGCATAAAAGAGATGTGAGTTTGTTTACCTGATTACATACTTGAAATTTCAACCTCCCTGTTAATGCAATAAAGCCCAATCATGTGATCATTATCCAGTTAATGGGAAAATGCTGTATGAATTAGCTCGCATTACATTAATGGAAAATGTATTGTGTTAACAGAGTTAATACAGCCTAAAATTAGCTGTAATTTTTAATTACATTTAAGACTAATAACATTAATTGGAAGGTATCAGGTTAACAGTTTGTATTATGTCCAGCCCTCTTGTTCTGGTCGACCAACCCAAATGAAAAATAGAAATCCTATGATACATTTTACATGACTACAATACAAATATCATAGCAAAACTACAAGTACCTACTTGGAAATTACAGAAATATCCAGTATAGAATTAAAAAGTACCATAGGGTCACTGTTAACTCAATCTTTATTATCATAGGCATACTATTACAGTCTTACAGTGACATCACTGGAGACAAAAAAAAAAAAAAGACCATAAATTATAATATGGTCACAATATACTTACTGTTTTTACTATAAACTCACTATAAGTCCCTACAGGAATCTTATTGTCTTAATTAACTATTGTATTATTTGTTGTTGTTTTTTATTTATTTATTTATTTTGTCTATTTTGCTTACTTTATTTTATTGTATTTTGCTTTATTGTAATCTTGACAACGTTGTGAAGAGGGTAATTCCCTCAATGTTTATTTTATTTGAATTTTATTTATTTATTTGCTTGTTCTGAGTTTTAAAAAGTATTACATAAATTCATACAGGAACATAACAGTATAATATTACTGATTCCATGAGTGATAAAAAAATACAATTACATCTGTTAAAGTCACTATATATATTTACTATTGAGTACCAAAGACACAAAATGGGTCCCTATAGGAAAACTGAAGGAATATTAAAGTGATTTTTCAAACCTCCACAGCAGCCTGTATGTTCGAAGGGGATGCTTGTGATCTGATGACTGCTGGTTCGAATCCCAAGTCCGGGCTAGAAAAATCCGGACCAGAACAAAATGAATGAATAACAACCTATTACATCAACTTCCCCTGAAGTGTTCTTGAGCAAGGCAATGAACCCCCAACTGCTGCAGCATGAATATGAAACAGGGTGTTCCTGAGGGAAAAAAAACAAACATAGATGCTCAGCAAAAGGTTCCTCTGGATAAATAAAGGTGATAAAAATTCAAAGGGAAGTCGAGTCTTCTGAAGGAAAACAGGCTTCAGGTTTTGTGTGAAGGTCAAACCTGAGGTGAGTTCACTCTACTGGTGTTTATTTTTAAAGGCGAACAGAGCTAACAGGTGCATTCGGGAACAATGTGACAACAAGCTAAATGTGAGAGACAATTTGTGAGACATCTCGTGGTTTATAATGTGCTTTTTTCCCCCTTTTTTTCCTTTTTTTCCCTATAACGTGCTTTTTTCCCTCCATTTTCCCCCTCCATTCCCTTTTTTTCCCTTCCATTGAACCAAAAAGCCACAGGAAGTTTTTTCAGCGCTTCAGCCTCACTGTGTCTGTAAACAAATAAAACATGAGGAGCGACGCGAGCAGCCTCTAACAAGACGTCCTCCATCCATGTTTCATTCAGATCAGACTGGTGGTGCAGCAGTTACAACCTTTAAACTGTTATTTATATCACTGTTAATCATAGAGCCCCCATCAGGTCCATCAATGTCATATTAAAGGAACAGTTCACCCAAAATATGAAAAAAGATATTTTCCCACTTACCCCTAGTGCAATCCATCAGATGGAAATGAAGTGTTTTTTTGGGAGTATATACTGTTGAGGACTACTGAGAAACTGTATCTAATTTGTACTCCTTGGATTTTGTTGGGTATCCACATCATTGTTTTTGGAAAGGGCTGTTGCTGTTGAGTTTTTCACATGTAAATTTTTGACAGTTTGAGCTGGATAGACTACACTAAGTGAAAGTCAGTAAATATCTTTTATTTATTTATTTATTATAGTTTAGGTGAACTGTTCCTTTAAACACTAGAACATAGATTCAAAATGCCTCCCCTATAATGATCACCCCTAATCATCTATACTTACCTACAATAATTCCTACAAAATAGATGCCGGGCTAACTAGACATGTCATGTTTAAGTTACAAATGTTTGACATTTCATAATTACAGTGCTGCCTTTAGGTGAAGCAGTTTAGCATGTTTTATTTGTGGGCCTGTAAAGGCCTTTGAGACTGTGAACAGTGATTTTGGGCTCTAAATAAATATGAACTTGAAATATGAACTTTATTAAGTGTTTTCTTAGCATAAAATATAGTAGAATAGAATAAATTAGAATTAAAAAAGTGGAAGATTTTTCTCTGATGACAGAGACAGTTAATGTTAATTCAGTAGTCATAGCTGGGATTCACTAAAATTGGAAAATATTCCTTACAACATTTGATTTTGGTTGGTTAACTTGGCTATATACTGTCTGATAATATAGGTCATTTTGGGTACATATATTATATTGTTAAGAAATACAGTACCAATTATTTTGGGTAAATATATTCAGTTTCTTTCATGTAATTTATTGAATCATTTCAATCCCTTAAACTCAGATTTTTCCTTAAATTTTCCCTTAAATCTCCTCAAAGGTGTAAAAAGCCTTAGCCTCCATATTGTAGGACAGTGTCCATCCATATTGTGTATCTGCTGGTTGCAGCTTCATTGAAGCTCCATCACACTTATATTGAGTGAAATATTCAAAGCCAAGATGCCATTGTTTTATGGCTGCAGCATTACATCAAATAGAAAAGATCTACATGTCTTGTGCATCATTTTATACACATTTCCCTGGAATTCAGCAGGACAGATTTGGAATCTTTGGAAGCCTTGGAATCTCTAACTACAATTTACAATAAAGTTCTGTGGATTTGAACAAAGCTCAGCCATGTAGCAGTGATAAACCCAGCAAATAGGACCAGCAGGTTTGAAAGTCATAAAAAACATAAATAGAAATAGAACATAAATTATCTCCATGTCTAATGTTATTTTATCACTGTCTCTATTGTTGCCAATTGTGCCAAACTACTTTCTGAAGTATTTTAAATGTCCCTTATCTTATTATTTGCCTTTACCCTTAATTATACAAAAATAAAACAGGACAAAGCCACGACTTGACATTTTGATTGGAAACAGGTGAAGACGACATGTTGCAGGCCTGGGCTCTTCAGACTGGACTGACAGACCTCCAGCGTGGAGAAACTCCTGCTCTGTAATCGCAAATTGTACGTTTTTACAAACACTGTATATGTGAGGTTATTTACAGTTACACACTGTCAGGGCAGGAAACTCCCCCTCTTTTTTTTTTTTTTGCTTTTACCCTCCAGACACACAGTCTACAGAGTCAGCTCATTTTTCTGACAGCAGATGAAACAGATCTGAAAGGAGAGTCCAAAATTTAAAATGTTTTATCATTCATTTCCAAAATGTTTTCCACTTTTAGAACTTTTTTTTATT
>OMKZ01014832.1:26522-36583 GCA_900302535.1 Neoniphon sammara | reverse complement strand
ACACCGAGGACCGGAGACGGTGGAAAGGTCTCGGACTGCGTCCAGCAGGAGCCACAAACAGCGGAAAAAGATGATTATAACGAGTCTTTACGCGGGCAGCAGGACTTAATAAGCTGCGGTCCAAATTTTGGACACTTTTATTCATTCACGTCCCTTCCCCTTTTATTTCCCTTTCCCATTCGATAAGGAAGATAAGAATCTAGGTAGTCATCTTACAGCTTGTATTTCTATTGGGTATTTGACCCCTTGCGTTGGGCAGCCAGGGCGCACGGTTGTATTTGGGCATGATGTGGAAGACCGGCGTCCTCCTGCTGCTTTGGGGAGTGGTGTCCGCTGAACTCGAGCAAGAAACGGAGTCCCGAAGACATCCGCCGCCGGGAAAGTTGGATTTCGGTTATGTGCCTGCGGGAGTTTATGAGACCCTGGCCCATTACGAACCGGGACCAATAGGGATTCTCTTCCACATGGTGCACGCCTTTCTATATGTCGTGCAGCCCAACCCTTTTCCACAAGGTAAGCATCACAATTCACTCTCCGTTGGGAGTAATAAACAATTAATAAAACTCTTAAGGAAGCCAACAGGGATTTGCAGTGAGACCTGTGCTAAAATGCAAATGATTACACCTGGAAATAATTATGTAATCAACCAATCAGTTGTGGTTGGAATGGGTTGATTGGATTATTAGAGTTCTATTTAGTTCATATTGTCAATAAATCTTGGCTTGTATACCTCTTTTATGTCATGTTGGACTGTCCAATGGGACTCTCAGTGGTTGTTTCCGGAATATTTCTGATGCCAAATCAAATGTATTCTATTCAATTCTACGGTTTCATTCGATTCCTTCAGGACTTTTAGAGCTGTCTCATCCAATTTCATGAAGAACCCCTATATAGTTGTTCTTGTCATTCACTGTGCTAAGCGCTGCCCTACCTGCAGAGATTCTGAACTAAGGTTTCTCAATTAATTGTGAATGAAGACCTGCCCTTCTTAACTGATTAGGCTGTATGTCTGATTTGTCTTCCGTCTCATTGCGTGAAAAAGCTGTCTAGCTTCTGTATATCCGCATAATACCGGGGATTTGTATTGTGCGTCAAGTTCCTCCATCAGCGCGCGTTTTGTTTTGTGCCCAGAGCTGACCGTGCACTTGAAGGTAGTGTTTCTGCTTGCGGCGCACTTTGTGTCACAATAATTACAATTAATGACCCCCTTGCTGACGGCTTCATGTGGTCACCGGCGGGTAAGTTTGGGCTAGTCGGGCCACGCAAAACGTTTTGCTCTAGTGGGAATATGGCTGGATATCGCATCAGTGGATGGGGCGTCCAGTCACCCCATGAAGCCCAATGCTTTGGCTCACATTTAATGCAATTAGAGTTGACTGCTTAACCATATACACACGGGGTGTGTGTGTTTAATTGGGCCGTGGGTGCTCAATAACCGTGGTCTTCTCCATGCGTCACTGTGTGTGTGTCCATAGGCAATCTGAACATCTTGCAGATTAGCAGCTCTCTGACTCACCTTGTTAATTGGGTAATCCCATAAGCCTCAGCGCCATATGTTGCTGGGCTTTTATTTTCCAGTTTGTCACCAGTATTTTAGGGCTCATGACCTAATCCTAACTAGCAGACCACTGCTCAATGAAGTTTATTTGTTCATTCATGGGTGCGCCTATCAAATGAATCGAGGTGGAATTGGAAATCATGTGGAAATGCTTAGTTCATACACAGTCTTGCAGCAGAAAATCCTTGTGCACAGCGCAGAGGAAAGGACTTGCCTCCTTTTGCATGATTGTTGTTAACATTTGTCATCTCTTTGTTTATAAAGCCCCAGGGGTTTCATTATTATTTTTGGGCTCATCACATTCCCCCTGCCACCCTGTTAATCAGAATTTCCACAGCACAAGCTAAGGCCATCTGACTATTAATAGAGACAATAGCATGCATACATGGAGATTTAGCATGATAAATCCAGTGATCTGTGGGCCTGTTTTGATTAGGGGAGACGGGTTTGTTTGCAGCAGACCTTTGGGACTTCCAGATCGTGTGATTTCTATAATAACACGCCATGGGAGTTACACCTGCACAGTGCAGTTTGGTGAAAAATAACTTGGAGTAACATTCAAATCTATAAGATGAGCAGGGGAAATTTCTGCAAATATTTTCCACTCCAATGTTTTTTTCACTTGAGGTGGTGCAGATGTCAGAGCAGGGTACTGTATTGGGTGGGTGGATGTGGGTGTCTCTTCCCTTTAGCCTGTGGTAAGCTACAGCGTTAGCCTACTTCCAGCAGACATTTACAGCATGAATCACTGGATCCTCAAGCATGCACTGCAAAAATTGTCCTTCTTAACATGTGCTGTTCATCTTGCAGTATTTAAATCCAATATTCATAAAACAAATCCATCTGCCCATTGGGATGTGATCATCTCACTTATTTCCAATATAGTTGCCGCATTCTGAGAATCTTCTCAAATCAAGTGCTATTATCTGCAATAAAGCAAATGAGTCCACTTGTTTCAGATTAATGCCACTTGATTTGAGAAAATGGCTGAACCGATCTGAGTTGCATTGACAAGCATCTCACCCATTTAGCTTCTTTTTTTTTACTTGTGTGGGGAAAAATTACATTCCAGGCCTGAGTATGAAATTAAATGATAAGATTTGACCAATATGTATTCACTGTTTCCTCCCAGAATTTTATTTTTGTCAACATGGAAGAGCCTCCAAAACAACATTTAGACCATCATGGGACATTAAACTCTTCACTGCAACTCGGAGTAATGAAATTCTTTGAGTCAGCAGCCTTTCAAGACAGGGCGACCCACCACACTGATTCAGTGGAGGGGAAAACTCAGGGATATCTTACTGTCCATAACTGAAAAATGTATTTGTAAAAAATATAAACGAGAAACCTCCATCACATTGGCTATGGTTGACATGACTGGCATATATATTCAGTATTCAGTAAATAGCAAATATCTGCTTCATACATCAGAGTCATCCGAGCAATGACTCATTAAGATGAACATTTTTTTGCAGTGCAATTAGCAAAGCTTCGTCATCACTTCTTCCACAATCACTGACATTTTACACTGTCAAATGTCTTTATAATCTCATAACTGTTTGAGGCAGTGGACTGACACGTTATTGTCTGTATCAAACTGGCCGTGCAGCACACTGGCTCCCAGCATGTAGGAGGTGTTATTAGTAAAGAAGCAACAAATGTCTATCGCTGACACCCACACAAGCAAATGAACAGTGACATATTCTCTCCAACATTTTTAACGACGTTTCTCTGCGGCGTGGAAGCCCGCAGGAGCTGTTAACACCCCCCTACTCACACCTACCCACACACTCACCAACACACTGCTGCAACATGCCAGTACGCTGCCTGATGTGCAGTGTAGTCAATGCCACACATTCCTGCATTTCCCATTAAGGCAGAGAGTTTACATTTTGAAGCATTTAGCTGACACTGCTGTCCGGAGTGACTTATAGTGATTACCCAGGGAGAGTTTTGGACACAGGGATAAAATCAGTGACTTACAGGATGTTTTTTCTGCCCACTAGGCCAACCCTGCTGCCCTAATCAATAAAAACAGTGCATTTAGCATCATAATTCTATGATCGGATCCCTTTTCAACCCATTTTCCCAGTGTTTTAATCGATCCTGGTGTAAGTCAGGCATCATCCTAGAGAAGATGTGCATTACATCTCCTTCCGCAATTTCCACTGTACCATTTGATGCCTGTGGGTGAGCGCGGCTGGGGAAATGATGCCAGTTACAGTCATGCAGATCCCTGTTGGAAAGGCCTCTGTGTTTTATCACTATCTTCTTTCCCCCTCCTCAAGAAACTACGCCTATGTGCGATGTTGATACACTGGACCGGTGAAACGCTGGCATCACTGCAAACCAAAGTAACAGTTGCCAGGGAAACCCAGCGGCAGCCATCATGGCCAGTGTGTTTTGGTTCACCTCACTGCCCTACATATGTCTGACTGCACCAGTGTGATTTGAAGTGCGAACCAAAACACAGTTTGGAGGCAACTGCAGCATGCCGCTGCTTTTTGCACCCTGAATGAATACTTTGCTTGAGGTGGTACATTTCAAAAGGCAGATTTGACCACGCTCGCCATTCACGCTATCTCTGGTTATATTATGTGACCCGTTTGGTGTTTAACATATCCGACACATCAAGAGGGAGTCCAGTGCATTTCTGCCCAGCTTAGAGAAATAAAGGGACTTTGATGCTCAGCGAAGGACGAGTATGCATGAAAGGATGTGAAGTAGAATACTTCAAAAGATTTCTGTCCAAGGACAAAGAAGAGATGGAAGCACTTCGTGAGGTGCATCAGAGATTTACTGGAACTACATTAGCTGACATTTTCAGTATATGCCTTCTGTGCTGCAAGGAAGAAACATGGCCAAGACATGAGCCTGTTTACGCCGCATGCTGGCAGTATTTGTTTTTTTGCGGATTAATTTATAATAAGGGCAGCCCACTGCACCAACTGGTAACTTTTTGAGACAATAACATTTCAATTCCTCGAGATATACAATAAACTGCCTTTAGTCTTGGCTTGTTCTCAAACTTTGTCCCTGCTGAACACCGTAGCATCTAAAGTAGTGCAATTTTTTTCTAGTTTCTCTGCTAGTAGAGACTACAGTGCAATTATTCCCACAGTAACATATAGTGGGTGTGAAGCCACCAAAAAGATATAATGAAAAGTGAGTGAGCAACATTTAAAGCTAAAACTTGTTAAAAATCTGCTCTCGTCTCTAATGAATGTCTCACACAGCACCTGATTCTGCAGAGGAAATAGCATCACAAACAGGTAAGGTGACATTTTTATTAAAAATGCATAATAAATACTTTGGCTGGTAAAAGAAAAATAGATTTTGGACTATAATTTTCTAATTAACAAGCCCGTGGCAGGTGAACCTTATAATTAATTTCAGACATTGCTTCCAGGTGAGCTCAGAGCAGTTCAATTGAACAGAAGACAGAAAAATGGACAGAGAATCACAATAATGAAACCAATTTGTGTTTACACCCGTACAACTCCAAATGACAATGTAATACCATCATTTTTGCTCTTAGGTTGTTGGAAATAACCTAATAACATTATCATAGCCTATTAAATAAAACAAATTATTTACCCTTTTTTTTTCTTTTTTTTATTACAGTTGCATGCATAACAAATCTCTGTTAATGGATTAGACAACACAGCGGCTTTTTAGCATTTTTATAGCTTAAGTGGAAATGTCAAGGAATGACAAAATGCTCATTCATCCATATATTTTTTACACTTCAAAATTCTGTATGGCTCATTTATCACAAGTACAAGAAGTTGTGCAGTTTTACCTCTGATTTTGACTTTTACCAGCCAGCATGGCAGGTAAGCCTCATTACTTCATGCACCAGTGACAAATTTTACCAGCATTTGGCACTTGGCTGGTGTTATTTTTGGATGTTGCTTTGGACCAGGGAGAAGTAGTCTGGCTTGCCCTCAAGTTTGATTGTGGTGTTTTCACCTCGACAGACAAACACAACGAAGGCCGTCAGCGCCGCCGGGGTCAATTTAACTGCGCCAAAATAGGCTAAATAAAAAAACATAGATGATGAACCCGTTGCCCCGCCTGAGATTTCCTCCACAAGTGAGAGACACTGCATGTGGATGACTTGTATACGCTGGAGGCACTTATGTTTTTTAGGCAACATGGTGGCAAAATGATTAAGAAGACTGTCCTTCAGCTGGAAGGCCCAGGTTCAAGCGCTATGGCATTAAACATCTGCCTGCTGAAGCATCCTTGAGCAAGAGAGTGAATCCCCACCGACTCCAGGTGTGCTCTTCTGCTGTTAAAGCAGAATTTTTGACCCCTCTGTGATGGAGGCTGAGAGAAAAGATGCATCTTTCCTTTGGTAGATCAATAGAGTATCACAAAAAAGAAGTAAAAGCCCCTAGAAAACCTCAAGAAATGTTTCAGTCACAACCACATTCCTAATTAGAGATTTCTTCAAAAAGCAGCATGCACATCTGTGGAGAATACCATTAGTGGCTCTGATGCCCCAGAGGACTTGAAGTTGGAATCATAATGTTTGGCAGATTCGAATCATATCTCTGATGATGATGTATATAACAAGAAGATGCACCAGTGACATACCCAGTGTCATGAAATGCTTTATTAATTGATGGGCTGGTATCTTGTGTAACTATCTTTGCCGTCACCAAGGGCCCAATTCCTCAGTATTCGCACAGATTCAGTGAAATAGATCAAAAGTATGCAGCACAGTGGGGGACATTACAGCTCAGACCACTATTTTGCAGAAATGATCTGATCCTGGTCTCCAGGGTCTCTCTTGAGGCAATCTGAGTCGTCATGAACAATATACATAAGACTTTGATCAACTTATTTTACTGCAAATTTAAGTAAAGGTAAAGCCGACTGCACCATTTCGTTCTATGTGTTGCAAAAGCTGTTATTGACCAATAAATGGGTTTTCTGATGTATTATTAAAATCAGTTATTGAGTAGTCAGTGTTGGCTGCCTCCGGTAAGGTGGATAGGATCCACCATATGCTGCTGTGTTTTGCACTCAGTGTCGGCACTGGCCCAACGTACTGCAGTAATGAAAACACTCCATGTAGACTGCAGCTTCTTATCTCTTTTCTACTTTATTATATTTATTATGAACAAACTGCTGTTGTTGTTTTGGTGAAGATAAAAGACATTATTTCCTGTGCAGCCTTGGACATTTCCTGGGAAAGAGGGACCTGTTTATATTGTAGCTGTTGACAGCAGAAAATGCAAAAGCTTTCATTAACTGGCTATAGGTTGAATTTCAATTGCATGCTTTCAATAAGTTAGAGAGAATTGCAAAACAGGAATTGGAAAAATTGCAGATTACTGAATTGATGCTAATGTGACAAATTAATCAGTGTGTTTGTATGCATGTTATTATTGTTTTTGCGGGGGAAACACTGAATTTCTTTGGTGTGAGCATGGTATACATTTAAAAAATAAGTGCAATATAATAGCTATTTGCAGTTTCAATCCAAAAATATTGGCATTAGGCTTCAAAAAGCCATTAAGATCAAACCCCTTGTACCAATCCTTTGTAAGGCCACGTGAACATCCTGCAGAGTGAGATATTCCTGTTGGTGAGGTGGGAGCGCAGATGTTCGGGGTGCACAAAGGTTATAAGGTCACGCTGGCTTGAATTGTACGTGTCACAGAAACCATGTGAAGGGAATTGACAGCTGGGGGAGAGGAGTTAAGGGGCATTTGGATGGGCAGTGAGCAGTTCGCTGACAGCCCGTCGCAGATGGCACTGGCAGTTCCAGACGACTCCAGTACTACTCTTGGGTCATCTGAGGTCAGTCTGTCTAAAAGTCCCATATCATTCACTTTTCACGGTTTTGTTTTCAAATCTACTATGACTGAAGATAAGAGTAATGTTCTTCATGATGCTTTGCTGATAAACGTGTACTTAAAAGGCTATTTGTTGGATGAATTTAAAAACTAAACCCTCAAGCGCACAACACTGGACCCTGATTGGCTGACAACACCAACCAACACCAAGCGAGAGGAGCCTTTCAAGACTAATACCAGTTGTGATTTGTTCACTGAAACTCCCCATAAGATAGGATGCTTTAGAAATGCAATGACTTTGAACTTAACCATCAACAATCAAATTAGTAGTGTCCTGATTAAACATCTTCGATCATGCAAGTATATAAATACAAGAATATATGTTTATAAGTAGGGGAACATTTGAATTCCTGTAATACAACTGCTTTAAACTGATCTGAACTGCACTGCCTGTTACACCCGAGTATTTTTGTGAGAATTATAATGTATCAGATTAGAAAATCTGAACAGAAGTGACAAAATTTAGTAAAAGTTTCCTCAGTATTATCCAAAAAAGTTTGTACCCTGCTTTGAGGCAGAAAAGTCTATTCATGATAAAGAATTATACAGTGTATAGTCATGGAAACGCCGTTGTTGAATGAATATTTGTTCACCACGAAATCCCATTAGGCACCCAGTCCGGTTATATGCCCATTAGTATGTGCATTAGAATATTTCCAAGTGCATTTTGTTGTTTTTGTTTTCAGATAACATGAAATGTGGCCGTTAGCTGACATGAAAGAGCAGAAATAACTCACTCATCAATAATCCATTCTTCAGAGACACTTTTCAGTTTCTCATTGTTGGGTTTAAAAGTTTTTGCTGAAAATTTGATTGACATTTTGATGGAAACAGTTTGCAAAGTGTTGTCCAAACAGTTGAAACTCACAGAGAAAGCAGGCTCACATTGACTCTCATTACCCATTATTCTGTAGGATTGGTTAGAAGCCCTGAGGCCAAGAGCACAAACATGTCTGGGTACTAGGAAGGCATTCATGTCCTCAATATTTTATGCTTTTCTCAGCTTCCATCTGTTACCAAATAAGCTCAAATGTGATTAAATTGTGAGCGGATTCTCTGAAGCGTGACTGGCCAATCACTCAAACATCATCTAATCATCTCGCTCTTCATTTCTTAAACCTCTAATAAATATCCTTCCTTGGGCCAGTGAAGTTATGCGTTTATCTTCTGTGACTGGTAGAAATTTATTTACTGCAATACTCCATGATATAGATTATATTTATAACAGATTATTCCTTACATACATTTATAAAATATTAAAATGTATTAAATTTTTTATATTTGATTTAAACCTAAGCAAAGACCATATTATCTATAATAATAGCTATACTGTTTGTCAGAACCATGTTTCTTGAAAAACCTAAATGTCACATTTAGCTAAGCTATGTCCATCTCTATGGTGCAGCTTAAATCAAATAAAGGCCTTTTGCTTTATTTCTAAAGTCCATTTAAGAATATGTGATACACAGGCTGCAGCATGATGTGTGGATGTGTTTTGTAAGACCATGTGGGCTGGGTAGCTAGAGTGCAAGATACTGAAATATAATTTAGCAGTCTATTTTGCTCTGCTTAGGCCCAAAACCCACCCAGTAATACTGTAACAGCATCCACAGCAGTGAAATTGATGTATAGCATTCCTCTGCTGTGTATCTGTGCTGTCACACACGGTCATGTCATCACAGTGACTGTGATGCCCCGTGGCATTGGGATGCTTCAGGACACCAACAGGCATGTCCTTACTCGCCTACAACGTAATGCCAGCTGATTGCCAGAGGCAACATGTCACTCCCTCACATAGTGAGGAAGGCCTTTGCCAATGCTGCATAGAGGGCTGACACACATATTTCTATTTTCCATGTATGTGCACATTTTTACACATAATTACGGTTTTGCTATGTGTTAAATGTCTGTGATACATGTTCACATGCCACTGTGCATGTAATTGTGCAGTGGCACATGCACAATTACATGGAATGCAGTTCTCACAGTGCATACTGTTATTAAGCTTTTATTATCTCTTTATCCAAGGATCATTGACTGAGCTCCATGCTCATTTTCATCAATGGACTACTTCACACTCAGTTACAGGCATTCACACTGTGGTGCTGCCCACTACAACCAAGGCCTTCCACTGCTGGCCACTTGAAAAAGGCCACTGCAGCATTTGGGGATGAAGTGCCTTATGGGATGAAGTGCCTTACACAATGGTATGAAATTTGACGAAATGAGCTTGATGTCTTAAAACACAAATAACACACATCGTACATCAAAAATAAAAGAAATAAATTTTCCCACCTTAAAAGGGCTAAATGGAGGAGACACAACTACACAGATATAAGTGCAAGAGTGTTGAGGGTGGGTTGGTGGATAACAACCCTGATGACCCAGGTTCAGATCCCAACTCATGACAATATGTTTTGGTTTTGTGCTGTGAATGAAGTTTTCATCTTTAGGAAAAGTTTATACATACATACATGCATATATATATGTATATGTATATGTATGTGTATATGTATATATATATGTATATGTATATACATATATATATATATATATAGAGAGAGAGAGAGAGAGAGAGAGAGAGAGAGAGAGAGAGAGAGAGAGAGAGAGAGAGAGAGAGATAGAGAGAT
>OMKZ01014832.1:14660-26502 GCA_900302535.1 Neoniphon sammara | reverse complement strand
TATGATTAACATGAAAAAACGATTTTGCATACATGAGTCATATATATACATACATATATATATATATATATAGAGAGAGAGAGAGAGAGAGAGAGAGAGAGAGAGAGAGAGAGAGAGAGAGAGAGAGATAGATAGATAGATAGATAGATAGATATAGATATAGATATACACTCATACACACATACACACACACACACACACATAGTATTGGGTTAAAGTTAGGGTAGGTAAGTGGTTGTAACAAGACATTAAATTGTTAGAAAGAGACATTATTTGTGTCTACCGAATGCAGCCCGTGTTTCACAGTCCACGCTCATTTCCCAAAATGTATGAGCCAGGATGGTAGCTGTTTAAAGAGTGGGGTGCTTCTCATTTCCCATTCATACAGTCTGGGACTTCAACTGGCAACCTCATTGTCACATGCCCGCTTCTCTAACATCCACGCTGCCGCTGCCCCAGCTTTGTGAGTGCACATCATGCTGCCTAATCAGAACACAAAAAGTAATATTGTACAGCACTGTAATTCCTTGCCTGCAGCTCCAAGCCTGTGAATAGATATCAAAAAACCTTTACATGTTTTTACTCTTGAAATGGATCCACAAATCTGGGATTAGTCCTTTCTGTAGGCCCAGCTAGGCGAGACGACCAGCTGTAACTGAAGAGCTTCATTCCAAAATGATTATGTCCATCATTTAAGAAATGTGACACCTGCAGTAACAAAAATGTTGGATAGCACACGATTTAAATAAATTACAAAATTAAACCCCCTAACACTAACAAATTCCAAAAAACCCCGACAGGACAGGGAGATGAACACATTTCTAACATAACTACCATGTCTCCAGATGATTGACAGCACAGCTGTTTAGAGGGATTTGAAATTTTCTTTTCCAAAATGCATTACATCCATTATAAGGGAAAATCATAACCTGGAGCTCATTATTCGGCATTGCTAAGGTATAGATTATAAAGTATGAAAGTGTAACCATTCAATCCACTATGAATGTAAGTTACCTAATATTCTTAAATTTTGTGAAATGAGCATGATGTGTTAAAATGCAGATAATGCGCTCTGTACATGAAAAGTGAGGGAAATACGTTTGCCCACTATGACAGGATTATGTGAAGGCAACGTGGCTTGAAACCTAGAAACCGGCAGTGTAGCTTAACATGGAAACAGTGTGGTGGAAAGTGATGTGCATGTATCCAATTAGTGTTTTCATCACATAATCCTTTCCTAGTGGAGGAATATTATTCACGTCCACAACACATAAACTGAGTTTAAGGGAATGTACTCATTTCTGAAAATTACATGAGACTGTTTGCAGAGGTGACCTTCAGCAAGTTGTACAGTAGAAGACTTGCTTTTGCTTTGCAGGCCCCAGGTGTGAATGTGTGTAAATGTAAGAACGTTTTAGCAAAGAAACAGATGGGAAAGGAGATGATGGCTAATGTGACACTTTAACTGTAAATCCGAAGCGTGGCAAACAGACTGAAGACCCGTCCTAAATCATGGCCCTTTTAAATTCATTGTGCTTTTACTGAGCTGTTAGAGTCCATTTAGCTTTTATGAGTATTGCCATGTACTGCTGAGGAGACATTTATTGTTTATTGGATCAGCAGACCTAAGTTGAGTGTGTGACATGGTGCTGCAGGGAGGCCTAGTGATGAGGTAGACAGCCCCTCAGCCAAAAGGTCGCAGGTTTCATCCCTGCCACCAATAGCGGTGTGTCTTGTTGAAGTGTCCTCTAGCAAAACTCCTCCTCCAACGTCCAGCCAATCTGTGTACAAGCATCAGCTAAATAAAAAAAATGTTCCCTAATTTCTAACCATGCTAAGTTGTTGCTTTTATATTGAGGTGATGCTCTTAGCCACAGGCACTCATAATAAATGAGGTTTAGGAGATCCCTAAAACCTGTGAACCTTGGGTGTCAGCAGCCTCTCTCACCTGTACACCACCCTGCTAGCCTATTTATTCACTGTGTTTATCTCCAAAGAATTTGCATGAATAGGGATGTAGCGCAGCAATAATTTAAGACATTAATGCCTGCTTCACAACTGCAATTAATTTTAATCCACAAATGTTGTAAATCTAACAAAGACTATCTGTTTTGCAAATACTATTTAACAAATCTTTCATGTGCAAAATGCTACATGCACAGGAGTTTCAAGGCTATTGCCTGAAAATGGAATCTCGTCTAGTTTATACGGGTTATTTAGCCCCTGTTTTCAAAAGAAATGACATTAAGGTGGCAGATACTGGTTACTGTAGCTTCTTTAGTGCTAACTCACTTTACCAGCACTGCTGTTCTTTTTTCTGTGCCTGTTAATTGCTGCTATAAATGCATTTTTTTCCAGCAAAGAAAAATCCAAGATGAGCTGTCATCCAGACAGTGATGTGATGCCTGCATTTGCATTCAAATAACCCCTAAAGAGCCTTTTTGTATTAATCACTCCAGTGCAGTACTTCTGAGGTGTTCAGTTACTTTTGAAGGATAGACGAAATCACTAGAATGAAATGCTCTTTATTAGTTGCAACTTTCATTAATAAAGCTTAGGTTCAGTTTTACCAAGAGACAATACAAACTGTTGAATTCGAGGGGCACTGACAGACTCCTAATTGTTCCTGCAAATGTGTTGCATAACACTTTTTCTCCATGAAGTGAATGACCATTCACTGCAGGACTAAATCTGAATGTTGAAGTGTGCTCTTTCAGAAGGGGGAAGTAAATCAATAGATAGAAGCTGTAGCTCCTGGATTCCTGTTCTGAGAGGCAAGCAGTGTATCTCATTAAGAAAGCTTGCTTCACTACAGGCTGGCATATTAGCAGAGTAAGTAAGAGAAGATAAGAGCTATGGCATTAAGATAACTTGAACGTTTGAGACGGTTCAAGGTAATATTATAATGCCACCATCAGCTTAAGTTCCCATCTGTCTGACAGGGAGCAGGTGAGAAATGTGGCAAATCCAGAGGAAATGAAAGCGTAGCTACAGAAGAAAATCAAATGATCACCAGAGCAAGACAGTCTGAGAAGATATCAGCTTCTTTAAAGAAGCAAGAAAGATTAAAGAAAACAAAAAAGAAAGGGAAAAGAGGGAAAATAGAGGGAGTGTGCTGAAGAAAGAGCTGCCACTTCCCCGGGTGTTGCTGCAGCCATGTCTCATTCGGGGACGTCATATTTGGGTCAGGCCTGGGTAGCCAAGCAGGAGAGGCGATGGCGAGGCGACGCGAGTGCCTCTGTCCTGGTGAATGGATGGCAAGTCATGCATTCTCTGTCCCTTTGTTCCGCTTCATTGGTGGGCGCAGCGATGCCCGCTGGGAGTCGACTATAGGGACATGGTGAGTTGTAATTGCAGATGTGCAGTGGTAAGGGGTCAACCTGCCAACGCCGGGGATGACTACTCTAAACGGCCTTCCTCTACAACATGGCATTTAGCCCCGGCGCCGCTCGTCACACCACTTCACATGATCCTTGTAGCCTTCGCTCCGTGTTGCAGAGACGGTTCCCCTGAGTGCGATGTGTCATGGGAACTCGTCTGTGTCACAACTTGGAGAGGACTTTCAGGGCGTGTAATTTAGCTGCCGACAACTAGCTGTTTGAAATATACTGTGTCTAAGAAAACTAGCATTGATAGACATCTGGGGTTTTGGATATTGTAATATCATGATATGGCATAATTATTGACTTTTCCTGGTTTTAAAGGCAGCATTACAGTAAAGGGATACAATTCTCTGAACTTCTTAGACTGCTCTGTATTTGCCTCTACCTGCTTGGACATCATATCTACATTACTAATGCTTGTTTATCAAAAATATCTTGTGTATAAATAACATAAATAACATACAGAAGCACCAATAGTCATCCAGACAATATTGTCACAATTTTAACATCAACATATTCGATCAATTTGATTTTGTCCATATTGCCCAGGTGTAGTAATAGTTAGAAAGACTGACTTGAACATGAATGGTCACAAATTGGAATTATGGTGTGTTTCCATCTATACCCAAGCACGGGTGAAGTGCCTTTAACTAAAATGCCAAACTCCTACCTGCTCACTCAATGCAAATCGGTCTTGATCATCAGATAAATTTAAAGGCCGATTCCAAAGTCTGCATAGGGCTGAGCATGAATGTCCAAGTGCTTGTGCAGTTCTCTTTTGTTGTGCTCCAGACAAATCAATGGCATGACTCCTCCTGTCATGTTATCTGTTGGTTCGTGGGAGTTAGCTTGTCTCTTCTGATTGGTCAGTCACCGCAGTCGACAGGTCACACATCCTGTCTGTCATTGTCACTACAGCAGCATGGCCTCAGCATTGATAAGCTGATGGTAATCTGGGAGTTTGTTTACCTGGCCCCATGTGCAGAGACAATCCTCGTCAAGGTCCAGTGGTCGACATGGCGACCAGACACCGCTGCAGACCGCTTGTCCTTTTGCACCTGGAGTCTTTGTTTACCTCTTAACCTACAGGAGAGAGAAGTGGGCATGTGACCAGAGGGGCATTGGTGTGAATCTTAGAAAATCTGAATGGCAAAAGCACATGAAAAAACAAACTCCGCCAATTTCTCTAGTATCCATGCTCAGTGACCAACAGACTGTTGCCAGCTCCCAGGTGTGAATGTGTTGGGATGATCAGAGTTTCCACGTATGCTCATTTGGCAGTATTTCATTTTACAAATAGTTCATACCTCACATAAGTTGCCTGAATCTATGTTCATAAATCACCAGCTCTCCTGGCCCTTTTAATCCGTTGTTAGTTGTTAGGAAGTAATGCAACCCATAAATAACGGTGTGTTTGGGAAGATAAACAACATGGTTGGTTTGTAAAAAACATTAATATCTTTGAGGAAAAACAGGAAAATTGCATTTAAGATGTTGTCTTTTCGTAAAGGAATATATCAAGTTTTTGGGAGATTGGCCCATTTGTCAGTTTCCTTGTTAAGTGCTGAGATAGAAACCAAAATCATCCATCCATGTCTTTCCTGGTCAATTTTTCATACCGGTGCTCCATGCACTTTCTTTAGCATACAACAGATACAAAATTATGCTATGAGACATTATGCTATGCTATGTAAAGGTAGTGTACAGTATGCTAAAGTCTTAGCATGGTCCACTGGAGTAAACAATCTGCCAGGCAAGTATGATAATTTTGGTTTCCACTCTTAACCAATTACCCAGCCAATTAGCCAATACCCCCACAAAAAAATTATGCATTCTTTTAAAGGCACTGGAAACAGTAAAACATACATTTCGAGGTGTTAACTGATATGTTGTTAAAGGTAGAAGACAATAATACAAGCAGTTACCTCCACATGTTGTGCATATAATGAGTTGTTTTAGGTACTAAACATGCAATTCCTATTTTTCCATGGTTTAAAATCTAAAAGCAGGTGAGCATCATTAATTGTTTTATAGTGTTGTACTTTATTTTGACACTACATAATCTCCTGCTCCCTCTCCACCGCTGCTCTTTCCACCCAGTGCATTTTAGTTTTCAAACTAATGGAGTCCTGTAAAACAGCCCAGACTGAAGCTTGATGTAAAACACCGAAAATGTCAGTGTAAATAAATACAGTAAAAGAAAGAGGTACCCAGTGAGCACATCTTAACTTTCCTCTTCAAATTGAAACAATGCAGTCCTTTACATTGCTTTTCCACCTGCAGAATACCGGTCATTTTTTTCACCAAATCAAACAATTTTCTTTGTGGTGACACTAGTGCAGGTACATATCAGCAAGTCACCGAGTTACCCAAGTGCCTGCTGGTTCAAGGACAACAAGACCTCACATAAAGAAGAAGGCATATGACAAATTGTAAAATATACTGTATAAGTCATTCTACATATAGAGATTAGAGTATGCAAATGCACACTTTATGCATTCACTGTTGGGTTCAAATGCTATTTCTCAGTCGGGCAACTGTGCAGATTATAGTATTTGCCTGTGCAATATAACACGGCCTATTAATGTCTGTCATCATGCCTTCCAGAAAAATGTCTGTGTGAGTGTGTTTGCACGTGTGTGTGTGTGTGTGTGTGTGTGTGTGTGTGTGTGTGTGCATTTCATGTTCTACCCGTCAACATGTTTTTCACTTGAGGGGAGCGTGTCAACTTTGTTAATGCTGAATGTACACGCTTAATCTAGGCATATGAGCGTTACATGGACGGTGGTTCTATGGTGTTTTCCATGCAAACATACTGTGCACATGTGTAAACATGGATATGCAGATCCCACCTTCCTGTTCGTCGCATTAACACGTCAAAAAACCTCACAAACGTCTTAAAATGAAATATAATTCCAAATTGCCTGAAATCTTCTGTGTGCAATATGAATACCTTTTTAATTGAAATGTGCAGGTTAAGTTTCTCATGGTGGGTTAAGTCGTCTGAACCACCTAATACCTTTTTTATTAGCTACACCATCATGGTCTCTGTCCTCATATGTTTCAGTTGTGTAAAGTTAAGCCTGATTCTTTCTCCCTGTTTGCCGGTCCTATGGTAACAGAGTGTTTACCTTGTGCGGAGGTGTGTGACACCAAGCCCATGGGACTTTCTGCTCAGATAGAAAGTCAGATCCCCAACCCCCCTGTTGCTCATCCTGACACCGTGTTTTATTAGAAACATTTCAGTTAAATGTCATGTCGCTAGTGTGCTAACATTTGCTGGAAGCCATTAACTGGAACACAACATCTGATGTAATCACCGATGTAGTGGAAAACAAATTAACCAAAACTCAGTTCGCTCACCTTTTATGAATGTTTATGGAATCATTTCAGAGTGCACATCATAGTAAGTAGTTTTAAACAGATGGAAATTAAATGATATTAAGGTTTTATGGCATAAAAGTCATTTTATGCCAAATTGTAATTAATTTTTGTTTACAGTATATTGGTGGTTGCCCTATCATGATCACCAACTGGGGGTTACAATTAGCTTATCTTTAAATTGACCACTAGATCAGTGGATGTAAATAACAGTGGGATTATTAAATGTGTTCAAGTGGTTTGAATCATTGAAACAGCCTGTGATCACATAGGACACTTTTCTGAATGAGCCTGCACCTTTTCTCAGTTATTTTCAATAGTTTAGCTGCAGCTGGTGCGTGTTTTCCAAATTATACACCTCAAATTTTGTAACTGATGTGTTTTAGAGCGCTACCTTGGGCACTCTGAACTGATCATGTCTCAACTTCAGCTGTGCTGCGAATTGCGGCACATCAGGGTAAAAATAACCCCTGAAACAGGAACTGTCTAACTCTTGGTGGGGATGGTAAAACTCGTGATGCATTGTTCTCCCCAACTGGATGTCGTCTATCCGCTCCATCTGGGCTCCTCGCTGTTTTTTTCAGCAGCAAGCTAAGCAATCGCAAACTTTTTCTTGTCCATGATTATTTTCAACGTTATCCCCTTTTTTGCTTCAGGTTAGCTAGCTTATGCAAATTAGATAGTTTGCAAGTAACTGACAAACTTTGTGTTGCATGGCAACAGGAGCGATATAATGCTCCTTGTGCCCTTTGAGCTTTCTCTCTGTGCTGCTAGATGCTCACAGCTGCACTTTGTGTCTGAGCAGGAGAGAAAAGCCTCCTGTCTGATCACAGCCTCAGGCCACTGACACCTCCACAAGGTGTCAGATGATCTCATTGGTCTCGTCATCTCTCACCAGCAAAACATATTGACATGACATATTCTGTTATTACCATAGTAATCCGCAAAATCTTTTTTTTTTTTTTCATTCTGGCGACATCTTTGATGCTTAGCGCTCGTTGCTGTGGTGTTTCTGCACTGCACTTCCCTCACCTGTCAATCAAACAGTGTGGGCGGGACTGTGACATCTTTCTACTTTCTGCTGATGGAGTTTGAGTTTCTGTAGGCGGCGCTCTTTTCTTTGTCTGTTCAGCCATGATGGCAGTCGGTGCTCGTGCTAAGAACCCAGTTCTTATTTAGTCCAAACAAACCAGAAACATAAAACACCTCACTTCTGTGTACAAGAACATTTTTCCCCAGCGAGATCTCTCCAGCTGTTCTGTTTTGCGCAGAAAATGTAAAAGCTTTAATGAACTGGGTGCATACTGGCTCATTATAGTGGTAATATCAGTTGACAATAAAGTCTAGCAAAACAGACATTTATTTATATGAAAATGTCGTGGATTTTTACTTTGATGAGCACTATTGTGCAATGCAAAGGTCATCCCAAACTGTGTTGAAAACTCTTCAGAAAGCACAGAAAAACATCCCTGTTGACATCAGTTTAATGAGTTAAAATGCCAAGCGGAGGTTCCTGTCTGTATTAGTATTTCATAACTCTTGGCTCTATTTAATCCTGAACGTAAAAACTCTCTCGCGTGTGTGTCCTCAGATAACTGTGGATCCAGGGAGAATCCACACATTTGCCAACAGTGTCCCTCTGTCCAGGAAAAAAAAAAAAAAAAAACACGACCGACTGTCTGCTTTGTTGCACTGTACGCCTTACAAGCAGAGCGGAGCTGAATGAAGTGGTGTGGTGTGGAAATGCATCTCACGGCTAGGCCATTTTTTTTTTTTTTTTTTTTTTTTTTTTAATAAGCCTGTTAGCAACGGGTGTTCTCTCAGACGACTGCTGGGGCTTAGTAGGGGGAATATTAGAGTTTTGTTGATTCGGCTGGCGGCTTTCGGAGTAAGTTGATTGGAATTTTTTTTTTTTCTCTGTGCAGTCCGTGCATTTCATCAGCTGCATGACCATGAGTTAATACTGCGCAGGAAGTCATGATAGTGAGAAGACATAGGCATTGATTTGACATAAACTTTCTCTTTATTCTTTTTCCCTCTCTCCCCCACACTATCTATCGATCTATTTATCTATCTACTTATCTATCTATCTGTTATATAATTTCCTCACTCAGTATTCTGCACTGAATCTCTCTTTAAGTCTTCTCCCTCTCTTGGTCCATCTGCCTCTGTCTCAGCCTGTTCCCAAGTCTTTTTTTATTCACGAGTCTTTCTTTCTTTCTTTTTTCCCCCATCTTGGCTAAGTCTTCCTCTTTTACATTTTTTGCATTTACATTCCAGGCATTTAACTGACAGTCTTATGCAGAGCGACTTAAAAAAGAGTGCGACAGTAGAATGAGTTTCAATTCCACCATCACCAGCATAGTAACAAGTAACCAGTGGTGAGGGAGTGCAAATGCCTACAATTATTTTCTCTCTCCCCTCTCTCATTATTTGTCCCCCTGTTCTGTTCCTCCCTGCCCGTATGAAGCCGAGTTGACTCAGATGTCGTCCTCCCATCATTTCAGCAGCAATCTGCCATTCCTTTCCTGCAGCCTGTCAGACTTCCTCTGCTCTCTCATATCCACTCATCACATGTGTGTGCATGCACAGGCACTCAAATAAACACTTGCTGACTCATATACACACATGCACAATCTCCATAAACTAAAAATCCTCATATCTAAAAACCTAAGATACTTTTCCATTGGTCCCTGAAGGTGAAATTCTCTTTTTGCTAGAGGTCAGAGGTCAGCCACAGAGCAGCGTCTGTAGAGCTGGTACGGATTCAGAGCACAGAATAATTTTGTGTCTTCCCATCTTCTCAATCCTCTAGCTCCTGTGACCCAGAATTCAATCTCTGCCCACCATCTTTAAGGGTGTCTCAATTCATTAAACAGCTCAGAGGAGCAGGGAGGCTTCCAGAGGAGCCTGGAGTGAGGAAACAGAAGTGCTTCCTATGCAGAAGTGTTTGCATTTTTTTTTCTTTCAGAAGGGATGACGTAATCCATAAATTCTCCACCTACTTTACATCTGGCATGTGGAATCGTAGTGGGATCACCACTTAGGCTAATAGATGTGACTGCAGGCGTTCATTTTCTTCTGACCTACAAGTTATATTTAAATGCCATTTCAAGGTTGATGTTTGTTTGTTGTTTTGCACAAGATTAAGGGGTCAGACATTTACATCTTCCCAGATAACTATTTTGGACATATGAGTTTAAAACTTTGCTGTGTAAGGTCGAGCACAAAAGCTGTCGCATCTGCAGGGAACGGAAACAGAAGGCTATAAACAAACAAAGCCTGTTATCCTCAATTAAGTTTCTTCATCAGTGAAAAGTTCATGTAGAGATAATTTGGTTATATCTGACACATCTAAACTGTTAACCTGAAATGTTTATTTCTAAAATGGCAAAGTTCAATTGAGGTCAGGAGTTTGAAATATCTCAGACAGGCTTAATGCAGATGGGATCAGGATAACTTTATATATTACATAACTTTATTTAAAAAAAAAAGGTGTTATTGTTATCGAGATTGCTTGGTATGGTGGCCATTGCTGCTCATGCTAACTGCCCGGTTCTTCTGTATACTCCACAAAATGTAAAATTATATTCAAATACTATTATCTTGTTGTGCTTTGCAGTCATCAAGTCATATAGAGCCGCAGTAAAATCTAGATAACATCTACATGAGTTTGTCTTACAGGCTATGATGTCAGCCTTGTCTCTGCATTTAAATTTGCATTTTAGGGATTTTGCAGACGACGACCTAATCCAGATAAACACTGTGACTGCAACAGAAGATTAAAGGTTGACAACATTCCAAGTAGCCAGTGGTGATACTAAATGGAAGAGGCATTTTTTGCATCTCTTTACTGGTCATATATAATAGACAGGTGAAAGGAAAAAACATAGCCAGGGACAAAATCTATTTTCTTTATAATGCTAAAGGGAAAGTGCTCTTTAACCCCCCTCCTTCACTGCCGCCCACCTCACCTCCTCCCACTCACCTGCCCACCCAGCTGACTCACTGGCAACTGGCGCTGGTATTTTTGTTACATTCATTCAAAAAAAGGCTCTAATCTCCTTCAGAGACACGGTTACAGGCTTTCCTCAGACTCTGTGTGATGTGATATCCCTGAATAGTTAAAGTGACGCCGTTTGAGCCTGCACCGTGCCTCATATCTGAACGCTGCACGGTGCTGCGTTTACAAAGGTCAGCCGTCTCAGCTGATCCACCTCGATACCGCCAACACGGGGACTCCTGGTGGTTAAAAGGGACCGTCCCATGATCAAAAAGTCCCTGGTCTGATCCTGCACTGTAAAAATATATCAGGACAGAGGGGAGAAAATGGTACAAAAAAACTGTCAGCCCCAAAATTCTCAGATAAAGCAATACAGCATTCATTAACAGAAGTACTATCATCTACTTGACCTCAAACAAGCTTATTACAGCAATTTCATGCTAATTACCCTCTCCAAACTGAACACCATTTAACTGCTATTAAATTAGATTTAAAAAGTAAAATACTTTGTAATTCTATTATTCTGGAATAAAAAATTTTTTGCAGAGATTTTCTTTATGTTATTCTGCCCTGAACATTTTACAGTGTAGGACCAGCCACACCAGCTATTAATTAGACATTTTTATATTTTCATACAATGTAAATATAACAAATATATGGTATATCTGTATTTTTGTCCTTGATGTAACAAGTGGAAAGGGTGCATTTTTTGAGCCCCTCCACTTCTTAATGTCTGTGCACGGCCCTGCACAGTCATTCTTTGCACATCCTCTCATTGTGCTGGCTTCAAGTGAGTGAAATAATGACGAAATTATTACTCATTTTCCCGGGGACCCCAGGAATTCTGAGACATGTGGTCTTAGCCTGTTTGTTTCCATCAGTAGTCACCTGCCTTGTTCCAGTCCACTCAGCCCCATCCTGCTCTGGATAATAGTGTCAGCAGAAGGCCTGAATGTCTATGTTAAGAAGAGATTTGATGATCTTATTCTCAGTCTCACAGTCATCCTGTAGAACAGCCTCGGCTGCTTTTAAAATGTAATGTAAATGATGCATGGCTGCCATTTTCTATTCCCGT
>OMKZ01014832.1:0-14640 GCA_900302535.1 Neoniphon sammara | reverse complement strand
CATTTTCTATTCCCGTTTCATCCGAGTTGGCACACAGTATGTGGTGGGGATGGGAGGGGAGGGTGGGTGGTGGGAGGGCAGCCTAATGCCATTGTGTATGTTTCACCAACATAGGAGTCTTTCAGCTGCAAATCCTCATAGACAATCGACGCGCAGATGAACTGGGTGCTTATTGTACTCAGCCTCCAAAGGCGTAGGCTTGGACGCTTCACTCAAATCAATTAATCCATGGCACTAATCGCCTTTTTTCCATGGACACCCAGAGGGGCTGCTGGAAGGATTACCAATCACACATCAGAGTTTAGTTTGTTGTGTTTGTTTTCCTCTTCTTTAGTTAATAAGCGATTATAGTACGGCATGTATAGAAGTTGCGGCGTTGTCCAGTTGCTTCCTAAAGTTGCTTTCTTGGCAGTCTCTTGCAGTATCAATTCCAGCACATCACTGCAAACATACTCCTTTGATACCAAGGGTTTGCACACTGTGTTTTATTATACTTTTCATTTCTTTGTTCTATATAAAGTACAACATGTTTATGTCCGTGAATGTCTTACAGAGAATGATCAAATTCATGCACATGCACATGGCCTCTGTCAATTTGCATTACAAGTCTTTGAATGTGTGTGTGTGTGTGTGTGTGTATGTATCTAGAATTTTACACTGATGCTGGACTGGATTAGTTGTACTGGTCAAAATTGTCATCTTTTGTCATCATTGCAATTGTCATGTGTTGCAATTGTAATATGAATTGCAGTAGTAGAAGTAGAAATAGAATTTTTTTCAACATAATTTTCCACCATGATGAAACTGATGTGAATGCTTAGATGTGCTTATTTTTAATATAAAGCATAGCACCACAAAACATTATGTTGATGGCCAACTGAAGCACCTTGCCCTCATTAACTCCTCTTGGGAATTATAAATTACAATACTTAAGTCATCTTTCAATTTGGGCACATTCCCACCAGGCAAATCTGCAGTGGTTTATCTAAAATTTGGGCTGTTTACACCTTTAGTTCAGTTTGTTTGTTGGAGGTAAGAGCAATGACATTTGAACTCCAGTTCTCACCAAATACACGCAATAAAATTCAGGTTTCAGTCCTCTTCCAACTGAACTGTGGTGTGGTTTATTAGGAGCGAGGCTTTAATCTGAAATCTAAACCAGCTACAGGAAATCTCCAAATGTCAGGTTTTATGTGTATAAAGAGATGGATGTTGACATCTCATTGACAGCAATTACTCATGCTTGGAAAACCTGGCATAACAAAATGAACCAAGGGCAACATGCTGTCTAGACATGCTCATATTCAGCTGTTTCTTCATATGTTCTCAGCTGGTATGAAGACCATAGAAGGTAAATTAGGGCAAAGAGCAAAGACAGGTTGAAGTTAAAGGGACTGGATTTGTTTTCAGATTAGCAAACTCTGTCTAATAGACATGTGACCTTAGAAGCTGTGGTTCACCTGAATACATTTAAAATCGAAAAGTAAATGTACTATCATAGTTTGGTTCAAAGAAAACAAATAGCAGGTGTAATCGCTGCTCCTATGAGAATGAGGACTTGATGCAGGATGGCATTCAGTGGCCTGGTGAGGCCCCGTGTTCACGGCTAACAAAACATCCTCTTCTTCTGTCATCCTGATGCTGAGCGGCAGACCCAAAGAACTGCTGGATTCCTTTGGGCCGATGGCTTTCTCCAGTGAACCTGATGAAAAATTCATCTTGCCAGGTTTTCTGCTTTATCTTGAGCTCCACTCAAATCCTGTCTGGTTCAGAGGATAGATCCTATTGTACCTGGCTTCTCCTGTGATACATTTACATTTACATTAATAATTTACATAAATACCGCTCTTGCATTTATATTTATGATATATACATTTTGCTAACGCTGTCATACAGAGCAATTTGTAAAGAAAGAGGAGTCCATCAGTGGAGAGGCCTGAAATTAATAGGCTGTCCACATCACAAGCAGCCAGTTAGTTTGAAAGGGTCAAAGGCCCAAGCACCCGTGACAAATATACACATGTCCTTAGAATGATTACCACCGGTGGAGATCCGGCTCTGTACAGAGGAGAGAGTAGCTGGCGTGGGTGGAACCAGCATCAGTGAGCTCCTGTTAATGGAGAGGGATTAGACGCCTCTCACTGGAAACAGGCTGGAGCCAGTCCAGCCCTCTCTGCTTGTTGCTTTCTCTGTCTCACACCTCTGTCTTTCATGTTCCTTTCTCCCTCTCTCGTCCCTTTTTTCACCTGTTCGCTCTCCTTGGTCTTTCTTTCTCTTTCCTCTCACATATCTGTCCGTCCTCCCATACTTCTATTTTTGTCCTTACACTCTCTGCTTCCTGGCAGAGTGCCCCAGAATTAACAAACTCATTGTTTGATTCATTCATTCATTCATTCATCCATTTTCAAATTGGATTTTTTAGTTATATAAAACATTTCTCAGAGGAATACAGTGTCTCATGGCAGCAAAAATCTTAATGGTTAAAGTAAACCTCAGTGGGTGGAACCGTTTTTCTGGCTAAGTAATAATAAGATAAGAAAGCTAATCCTATGAAGCCTAGCTGTGTTAGAGCTACCCTAAAAAATACACTTCCATGCTAAACCATCTATTTAGCAAACCTTCCAAGCTCAAACTAGTCATCATGTAGATTTGTACATAAGCTAGTTAGCTAACCTGCTGACCTCTTTGACCTTTAATTTTTTTTATGCACCCATACCAGACGGACAGTAGCAGGCGTGTGTATTATAATCACTCACGTGTGCATGTCACAGTGATAACTCTGAGTTTTTATCCAGTTTACATCAAACTTGGCAGGTTGGTCAGGTTAGGATATTCACCTTCCTCTTCTTTTTCTTTTTTTCAAATAAATTCCATTGGTCAAAGCTCAAACTAAAACAAACTTTATATATGCAATACAATATAATGCAATGCAATGTGCTTTACAATTAAACATAACAGAAAATTAGAAAGATCAAACAATCTTCTCTGCCTTTAAAGGTTTATAATGCAGTATAGAATGGGAACAGTTCCCTCATAGTGCAGTACATAACAGACTCTGTACTGAAATTATTTTACTCACAGTACAGTATAGTTTGCCATATGATAATACAGGGAGCATATACCAAAACAGCATGTGGCACAGGTGTAGCATCTGTCTGAGTGCATTTCTAGTGTATTTAGATTTTTATTTTATTTTATTTTTTTAAGTTCCGTCTTTGCCACTCCAGTTCTAACGTGGCTCCTCTCATTGAGGTTTAACTCAAATGATAAGGTTATTTCTGCCTCCAGAGATTCATTCTATCCATCCAATTGTTCATTCATGTATTAATTCATGCATTTCTAACTGTCTCTCTGTGTCTCTCACGCACAATCACTGTCACTCGGGCTCCTACTCACCATCTCTCTCCTCCACTATGACACACAAAGATTTGGCTTCACTGCCAGCTCTCTCTGTCCTCTCTCAGTCTGAACTGGTCAGCTCTGTAGCTGTGGGCTGGGAGGCCAGGAGCCTGTTTTGGCTGTATGCCAGTGCATGTTTGCAGTGGAACTCGTGTGGTAAACCACTGAAGTCTAAATGACTGATATACACTTCCATTGCATGTTAAGCTGTAAGTCAGTGCTCTCATACAAAGCAGCTGGCAATAGTTGTGTTTCCATAAAGTATTCAAATATTTTTCAAGCATATAATTAAATGACACAAAAAATGAAGACACATTTCTATAACATCTGTATATGCAAATAAAACATAGCCTCCCGTGGGTGTCGAATGATGACATATTCTACTCTGTCATCATCATCTGACCATTGCTATAGGCAACCAGCTGTGCCTTGTTTCAAAAAGATGGACAGAATCTATAACATAGTTAGAATTCTAGTTGCTTTGCGCTGCTGTTTCCTGTCTAATATCATCGTTACATTCTTTACATATATGAGACAAGGGAATGTCTTGATGTCTGTCATCTGTTCACCTTTTCCTGTTGATGTTACCGCCATCTGCCATGACAGCCAGTTCTGTCTTTCTGAAGTCAGAGGTTAAACTGGTCATGTGATGAAATGGCCTGTTCTGAGTTGGCAAATGTGTTTCTATTGCAAATTAAATAATAAAAGGTTTATCCACCTCAAACGAGCATATAAACTCATTTTGGGGATTTTATTTGACATTTGCCGTTCCATCATTTTCTATCATTTATGGAAGTGTGTTTACTGGTATTACCCATATTGACTGTTAGGAGGATTTTCTCTGCCCTATTCATTTTCTGTACTGATCTGATCTTCCCTGTTCAAGTTTCAGTGAATTTGCTCCAGCACTAACGCCCTGCTCCTCCTATTTTGACAAATATCACGACAGCATTTTGGCCTGTGAGCTCATTGTGCAGTTGCAGTGGTCTTTTGTTTACTGTTGTGTCACAGTCACTGTTTACATCCTCCAGGGAGGAAGGTAATTCGAGCGCACCTTCACAACAAGGTCAGGGACTTGTTGAAACAGTCACCCAAGTGGCTGCTAGAACAGGAAAGCGATAGCTCCAATAGAGTTGGTCCTTAATAGTCTGCTTTTTCTTTTTCTCCTAAAGCCTGGATCATTTTACACCTCACTTCCAAATGCACAATGGTTCCTGCTGGCAGCTATTTTAAGGTGGAACGACGAACAAAATAGGTCGGCAGGTTGACATATAGTTAGACTGACCTGTAACTGGAGGGCTTGAAGGTCAATCCACAGCTGTGACCTCAATTCTCCTTCTTTTTCCTTGCACTTCTTTCTTAATTATGATTATTCTGTGGTCATGTGCATTATGACTGGTTAGGACTATAACAATTTTGTACTTTATTGCAAACTCGATTGCAAAATCGTACATGTATGGTGAGCTGTGATTCTGTCACCACAGTTTTTGCACATTAAGTTTTTTTGAGCGCGATGCAGAGTTACAGCAAAGACATTCATAATGTAGAACATTCAACACTGCCTTTGATTAATAAACGTTTGGCATAATAACTGACCTTTCCAGGAGCCGCACACAAAGACTTTCTGTTGCTACGTTGCACAACCTTTACAGAACATCGACAAAAGCCCCATTCAACTTTTTGTGTTGAATTGTTGGTATCTGTTTCATCTCATCAGCTCTGCCACTCCCACCGGTGGGTTCATCGTTGCTGCGTGGCCGAGCTTTGTTCAAACCCTTAGAAATCTATTTTAAATTCCAGCACAGATCTCAAGGTTTCCAAAGACAACAAATATGTCCTGCTGAATTGAAGGGAACTTTGTACAAAATGATGCACAAGCATCTCGATATTTTCTGCAGCCATGAAACAATGGCATCTTGGGTTTGAGTGTTTCAGTCAGTTTCAGTGTGATGTACCTTCAATGAAGCACTGCAATCAGCAGATACAGAATATTTATATGTGTCATTGTACAATACAGGGAAAAATGAGAACTTTGAAGCAACTAAAGGGGGAATTCATGGGAAAATCGGTGTTCAAGAGGTTCAAGAGGTACAAACCAAACTGAAACAGGTTATTCGTTAATTTTAGCCATTTATAGGAACTGACTTACTGCTGTATTCATTGTAAGTTGCTGTATGGCACAGTGACAATGTTATTTAAATTCCTTAAATGTCATGTAGTGTAATTGTGGCAAAATAACTGTAATGGGAATAGCAACACAGGTGGAAAATGGTTCACTGTTTCTCACAGGGTTGGTTATTGACAGCTGTGTTGTAGAATGATTAAATTATTCATTGCTCAGACTTGATAATAATGTATAGAGTGTTTGCGACTGAATCTATCTGTCCTGTTTCCTATTTTATTATCAGTGTTGCAATGAGGTTTGTGACAGGAAAGCTGCTAGTTTGAATCCCTGAACCTGCTGGGGAAGTCTGAGCAGGAAAAGAGAATGGATAACACTCTCCTCTTGAGCAAGTGCCCTTGAGCAAGGCACTTAAACCCTCTCATTAGAATACTGTAGTGCTGGGCAGGCTCCAGTGTGAATGTGTGTAAGTGTGTTAGTGTGAAGCAGGATGTTGCAGAGAAAAAGCGTGTGTGCTCAGTGAAATTTCCCTGGATTAATAAATGTTTAAATAAAGGCAAATGGAAGTTGACTTGATAAAAGACGCTGGTTGAGCGTCACTCCTCCTAAACAGCCGTGATAACTGGGTGAACCAGAAGCCTGAAGCAACCTCCTATTAGTACAAATCTCATGCTTTGATTAATAGATAATAATTATTGTCTATTTTATCATAAATGCCGGTCAACGATAATTCCTCCGTAGGACGTCGTCTTTCTTCAGCTGCATTGCAGGAAGAGGAAAGCCCCTCATGCCTTTCGTGTCTTATTTTTGGAAACTCCTGCCTCTGAGAAGAACTGCTGTCTCTGTCATCATTGCATGATGAGTCACAGCCAGCACGGCTCCAGGTGCAGCAATAACAGGGAACAGCAACAGATCTGATAGGAGACAGATTTGTTTGTTGTTGCTGTTGTTGTTGTGCAGAGTCTTCATGAGATTTGACTCTTCTTTCAGAACAGTCCGAGAGGATGAATTGGGAAAAAAAAAAAAGATAAGCAAGGATTTGGAGCAGGCAGGCGTATTATATTTTGAGCCTCTATTACTCTGGTAATTCGCCCACATGCTGACTAATACAATGTTCTCATGTGTCTGTATTAATAGACAGTCCGATTATTGTCAGGAAACGCCTCTTTTCACAGCGTGTCACGATATTATTTGACACCATGTTCCAGTCACTCCAATTTCCTCCCGCTGTCCAAAAACACACAAGCGGCTCTAAAATGCCCATTAACGTGAATGTGAACAAGAATTATGCTTGTCTGTCTAATTGTTTGCTTTGTGATGGACTGGCAAGCTGTCCAGGCTTTTCCTCTGCCTTCTGCCCAGTGCATGCTGGGATACATTCCAGCCTCCCCATGACTCTGAATAGAAATAAGCAGGTAAATGAATGAATGAGGTCTTGCACTCTAAAAACAAGGGTTTCATTGGGGGGTTCTTATAAGATCCAAAGAGAGCCAGCCAGTAAACACCTCAGGGTTTCATCAGTCACAAAAATATCCCTGAAAGGCCGCTTGAAGAATCCCCGCAGGGTTTTTTTTGCCCATCTAATATTGTTTTAAATATTCAATTCAGTTTAGAGTTTTTAATTTAATTCAGCTCAGTTCAATTCAGTTCAACATTATTGTGCCTGAAAAAGCGTCATAAATTAAGAGCCTTAAATTAAGAGTACCATCATCCATACAACAGAATGAAAATTAACAGCACCCATGGATTATCCTATAATAAATAAATGAACCTGAGTAAAGCTAAGTTAAGGATAATGTCACTGGAAATAAGAGTTCTTCACCTTGTTAGACTTGGCCCTCGGTGGTCTAACCCTTCTGTCAGACAGGTAACAGGGAAACTCCAGCACTTTACTGACAACCTACCTGACAGAGACGTCAGCTCCAGCTTGACACCAGTGACTCCACATTAACTATTTTTCTGCAGCATTCTTCTGCTGGCTGAGCACAGGTTTCCATATGAGCCAGGAACCCTCTGCACATCCTGAAGGAATTTAGCAGAAAAATAGTCGTGACTGACCTTTATTTGCCTGTTGCAGCGGTGCTCTGGCCAAGCATGAGCTTAGTCTCAGTGATAGCCAGTCTAGCGCGACAGTTGTCACTAACCTGCCCCCAAACTGGCAGAACAACACAAACTATTTTCCTGCTTTTGCTTTATTAAAGTCATATTCTGCAAGATTCTTGTTTACTTGATTTTGGTGTGCAAAGCTTTTATGAAATGTCCCTGTTGCGTGATATAAATTAATGCTAAACAGTAGCAAAACAGACATTAAGACATTTGCCACTGATGATAATGATGCCATATTGTGATGATGGCTATGCCTACAAAGTATTCCTGTTATCAACCTTCAGTGGTTCAGAAATGCTTAAAATATGTATTTTTTGCTGTCTCGCTGTATTTAATTTGATTGCTCCAGAGTCTTTGTATTACTGTATGTTTTGATAGGTAGTTTTACCTGGCCTTGATGTTTTATGTACACAAATAAAGGTGAAACTTGAAGCTTAATTTAAATGAAAAAAGTTGCAGATTATTACTTTAACTCTTTTCTGATCTCTTTAAGACATTGCTGGGTAGTCTAATTCTGTGTAGCTCAACAGGTAGAGTGTGGCACTGACACCGCCTTAGCCAGGATCCTATTTCCCAGTGATGCCACCCATGCTGAAAATGTATGCAGTCCTGGTGCTTTATGATGCTTTAGAAATGCAAGATGGTGTCTGTATTTTTTTTTTAGAGCTGCGTTCTATAACAAACCAGTAACAGATTTCCTCATGTTGTGTTTGTCTTCTTGATTCTGTTGCAGATCTTATTGTGAAACTCGCAAAGGACAAGTTCGGAGCCATTCAGACGGAGTATCAAAAGGTAACTGTTTGGGTGTGTGGTGTGTATACATGCATGCGAGTTAATATGGTTGCTCTGCTTTGCCTATTTCCCTGTCTCCTCACATTATTTCATTATTTTGTTCTGATTTGATGTAGTTATTAAGGATTTAAATAATAGACACAAATATGTTTGAACCACTCTGAAGTTTGTTTCTTTTCTGAAGAAGTGTGTTAATAGCTTTTACACGCCAAGCCAAGGCTGGCTTTTGTGCTGGCAGTTCAGAAAAAAAAGAAAAGAAATAAAATGATGATTGCTTCTGGCACAGTCTGTGAATGCAGAAAGAGAGATACATCATTTGTGTTTTTCTAATGAATAATCGTAATCACCAAAGACTTTTTTTTTTTTTTTTGTTATTTGACCTTGTGACCAATGTGACAGTTGGCAGACAGTTCATTCTGTATCTTCCTGTCAAGTAATGGCCAAAATCCACTGAAAGAACACAAATGGCAGTCAGATACACAGCACACTGCATGAGACCTTATGCACAGGCTTTGCTGTCTATCTGTGTGCAGTGTGACAGTATGCATCTATGTGGATATGCATGTCAGATTGAGTTCTTTGATTTCTTTTTTGTGGTTGTTCTAATTCATCCACATGTTTTTGTTCTGTGGCTTTGCTCTTTCTTTGACTCTGCGTTGCCTTTGTCTTCTGCATGCCCTCTTCATCCGATCTGCTCTGATCTGGCCTCCCTCAGCCAGAGAACGTAGTGCTGACCCTTCAGGTAAAGTCTGCACGCTGGACTTACGGACAATCCCATTTCCTGTCTTTATCTGTCACTGTCCCAGCCGTCAGGGCTGCACGATTAAATGATAAGCCTTGTTATTTTGCAACTTATTGCATTTTGTTATTGCATTTTTACATCTTACAATAACATCTTAATGAATTTTCAACCACAGCAGGCACTCTAACTCAAATGTCTCAATTTAATTTTGGATGATTAATTGTGGAGTACACACGATTAATTGTGCAGCCCTGCTACTCTCACCCAGTCATCCCTATCCACCTCCCATCCCTACCACCTAGTTTTCTGGGCCGGGACTGTAGATCCTGAGACATCTGTGGCATGTTCCTGATTAAGACGTTTCCAATTTTATGGAAGAGCAGCAATGCTGACTAGATCACAGTGTGACCAAGGCAGGGGTTAGCGCTGCTGGAATGAAATTTAAAGAAGATTTGTGGCGCTATTAGGACTTTTTTATTTTATTTATTTATTTATTTTTTTTACTGGTACTGCGGTGCTGGTTATATCGCAACATCAGTATTCTTTGTTTTTCCATTTGGCCACTGAGTGGCTGTGGTCCTGTTAGTGTTGGAGAAGAGCATGTAAGAAACCAGCTTGTAACTCTTAATGTCAGCAAGTATCATAATTTGTTTGGGTGCCTTATCAGCACATTTCTCTCATATCCATATCAAACTAAACATGATGGAAAAACACACCCTGCTGTGTCAGTACAGGTGTGGCATGGTTACATTAATGCAGTGGAAAACCTCAGAAAACTCTGATACTGAATTCTTGTCGGAATATAAATCTGCATAAATACTGCAGCTGCACATTTAAACCTTCATTCTGATTTTCCTGATTATAATGACTGGACTGAGATGAAATTATGATATTTTTTATGATAAATCAGTGTTATGTATAAATCTATGCCAGTACATATAAATGTATACTATTCATAGTGACAGATTTGAAACTGCTGCTGGAAAATGAGCAAGCTCCATGGCAACTGGTCAGTCATCTAGTTTTCTCCTCAGCGGTGTTTTCCTCTGATATCCACTCAAACCACAGCTAGGCTGAGCCACACACACACACACACACACACACACACACACACTTGATCTTTTGTGTGCTGATGCTGGCAGAACTCTCTGTCTGTGCTGCAATTCTCCACACACTGACCTGGACCACTGACATGTATAGCACTGCCACAGCCTGCAGAGATCCTCGAAAAACATCCCATCACTGAAGAGATTCTCCTGGTGTTTCCATAGAGATTCTCTGAAAACACATTGCCTGAGAGATTCTCAAAAACACCACGTCCTTACGAATTCCCAGAATGATCAGTTTTCGACTCCATTCAGGAATTTCCGATTTTACACAATAACCATTCTTCAAATCACTCTATGCAAGAGCAGTACAATTTTGCAAAATACCCTAATTTTTCTGCATGGATTGGCCAGGTCAATTATACTTTTTTGCATCAAATCAAACCATAGAGCAACAAATTTATGCTGAAGACTGCAGTGCAGCTTTTGAGATGGTAGATCACACAATCTGATTGCCAAAGCCATGAAGTCAATATATGTCCCCTTGTGGAGTAAGTCGGTCCAAGTTTTTAGGTAGAGCAGAAAACATGTGGACTGTTTCCCAGCAAATATTTTGATGTTGAGTAGATGTTGAAACAACAGTCTACGCCACTGTTGGAAGCCCAAAGCGCCAAAGAAGCTGGTACCTGTACAATTTTGTGAAATCATACGGGACCCAAATGTCTTCTTGACATTACTTTAAAACAGTTTCCAAAGCTGTGACAAATCAAATATGATTTTTTACTGTGCCACAATGTAATATTGTGAAAATGTTGAAATTGACCAGTTCCAATGTAGGGCCGAGCAGTCACACGGTGAACGGTCAAGAGTCGGCAGCTTTTCATTCCAGCCAAACCTTACAGCAGGTGATTTCACTGATTACAGTTTCTCCCCTCTGGTTGAAGGTGTGTTGAGCAGTGAAATGAACTGATGTGGTCTTTTGATGGAAAGAAAACTTGCGTACATCCTTGCCCAGTTCTGGACAAATGCTTGTTGGAGCTCATGAGGTCGTGGTGGCACAATTTCACATATCATTGGTTTGAAATCATGGAGGGAACTGGATTTGTCCTGGTGTTTTATGGGTGCCACATCGCTGTGCGGTGACTCACTGGCCGAAATACAAACAAGTATCAAGCTCTCCATCAGCAACTGAAGTGCAAGAATGAAAATAATTACCTTAACTCATTTACCCTCTACACCCGTAGATGACATCGACTGAGCAGCTAGGGATTCAGTGTCTTGCTCAAGGACAGTTGGACAGATCTTGTGGTTGCTGCTGGAATTAAATCTGAACAAAGTTTTTAGTTTCTGAATCATCTTTCCACCACCTTTCCACCCCATCATCCAGTTTGGCCTTTAGTGAAAGGATGTCTTCCTCTTTTGGGCACTTGCCAAGACAAAACTGTAGTCCAGATACGCAGCCAAAAATAGTTGGAGCTGCAGGCTTTTGAAGAACGGTGGTGCAGAAAAAGAAAAAAGAAAGAAAAAACATTTTTGACCTTTTTTGTGAAGATTCGTCCAATAACAAGCAAAGCCCAGGAGCAGAATGACAGTGCAAATGCTCAGATTTGAACAATGTCCTCAACAGTTGGACTGACATTGGTAATTTTTTTTTTTTGTGAGATAGGGTTAGGACACACACACATACACAAACACACACATTCAATCTTTCTTTTCTCTCTTCATCTCACTCTCTCACTTTCTCTCTCCCTGTGTCTTGCTCTCCTCTCTCGCTCTTCCTACCTTATAATGCCGTGAAAAAGACTTTTTTTTCTTATGGCCAGTGAAGGATGACCAACCATCTATTTCTTTATACATCTTGTAAACTACGTGACTGACAGAGTCAGGAGCCTTACTCAGCCAAACACTGGCTTTTGGAAGTTGGATTATGCCCGCCGCTAAAGATTTCCAAGTTTGCACAGAGATTTCCGAATGAACCAGGGAAGAATGCTCCTCCCCGACAAGTTCAGAGGGCCTATTTTCACCCTGCATGTTAAATAGCAAAAGCTGCAGGTCCCCGGAGAAGCCAGGGTCGTTGACTTATGGGGGAGATTAAGATTAGTGGGAATCAGTCAGGGCCAGCTGAGAGAGCAGCTCGTCCATTCAGGAGCAGTGATAGCAGCCCTGCTTTGATCCTTTCATAACGAGAAACCATTGAACATCATTGTGACAAGTTACATACGGTGTGGGAATTACCGATCCCCTATTCAATTTTGCCAATTTCCAAAGCCTTTGCTGAGCGCGGTTTAGATAGAGGGAGATTAAGGGGGGAGCGCTGCGGTACATGACAAGGGGAGGTAGCAGCGATACTGAGAACCTGCCACCAGTGGCAATTTAGCTTTCTCAATATATTAGGGGGAATTTGGAAGCAAAGCCTGCAGAATTCATGTTGAGTCACCTTCAATATTTCTCATTTTCAATCAAAACCATGGATTATCGAGGCTTTGTGGTGAGTGACGTGTAGATTGTATAACACACTATTCAGCAACGAGACCAAATCCTAATTCATACAGTGCAATTAAGCCATCTGAAAGCAGGGTGTTGGTGTTGGTAAATGACAGTCAGCATCCCTCCGCTCAGTCCTGAGTTCATAAATCTTCATGTTAACCGGCCCTCACCACACTCCTCCAGCTCTCTGACCTTCCTGCACAAAAATCTCCATATTAGCAAGTCTCAAAATCTTGTTTTTCTTAAACCAAGTGAAAAATATCTGCCAGTTGGATGAGATAATCCCACTTCTTTCCAAAGACAATCAACTTGTTTCCAGAATTTTCTGCAATCATTTCCTTGATACTAGTGGGCTGATCTGCCTTATTCTGCCTTTTATTTATACTTGTTTCCAGAAAAAACCTGAACAAGTGAAACTGCATTGGAATCAAGTGGCAGATTTTTTTCACTTGTTTTTAAAAAAAAACAAAATTTTAACACTGAGTATGAGACTAAATTACTTATGATGGAGATTTTTTTGCAG
Organism: Neoniphon sammara; assembly: GCA_900302535.1. Classification (NCBI taxonomy): domain Eukaryota; kingdom Metazoa; phylum Chordata; class Actinopteri; order Holocentriformes; family Holocentridae; genus Neoniphon; species Neoniphon sammara. The sequence continues at coordinate 1,423 of OMKZ01014832.1, read as the reverse complement.
TGCACTCACTGTCTCACCTTATTAACTGTCTAATCTGACCAGCTGTCTACCCTCTAGTCTCACTATCTAACCACATACTGCAGAAAATCCCTATCTTTAGAATGAGTGTAATCTTGTATAAGGCTGTTGACTGGTGGAAGTCACCATCATCTCCGAAATGTCACCTTGTCAGGAGCTAATTTTATTTGATGATCATTTTCTAGTTTATTCAACAGGTTTTGAAAGATTTTCTTAAGCCCAAGCACTGTAGAAGTTTCTTAGCCTATCTTAGCCTGTGATGTATCATTCAGTTAAAACTCTAAAATCACAAAAGATGAGGTTAAAGTTTCAGGTTTTCAATTGATTACCGTCTTCAAAATCTTTTTTTTTCTTGAATCAAGTGAAAAAATCTGTCAGTGTGTTTACATAATTTCATTTTTGTCTCTTAAACTGTCTTAATTATAGTGATCACATTTTGCAACAGGTGGAGTGATGCATCTATTTTTAAGATATTGATATTTAAGACAAGATTCTCAAAAGCTTGAACTATACTGAAGCAAATTATCTCACCTTAATGGCTGATTTGTCAAGTTGTTTCGAAGGGAATAAAAAACAGGATTTCATGAGTCAGTACAAGACTACATTTCTTGCTAAGATTGAGATTCTCTGCAGTGCTCTAACTGCCTGCTTCTCCAACTCGACTGAAGCAGGTTTTTCATCAGAAATGCCATCTTTCCCCTTCATTAGAGTGTCTGTACACTCAGCCTCGCCCCGCTGGGAAAATCATACCACAAGAGCTGTGTGGCTCTGGCTCTTCTGACTTTTTTTCCCCATCATCCCTCTGCCCCTGTGTTGCTATCCTCCCATTGCATCTTGCAGTTTGTATGAAATGTATAATACAAACACCCATGTTTTATTTAGCTGATTTGCTGTTTCTATCAGTTTCTGCTTGCAGTATAGTTTGCCCAATCCCACTGATTTTGGAGGAGCCTTGGTATTAGTGTAGCTGCTCACTTAAGGAGTTGATTATTGAATTGGCTGGTGGTTTTTAAGTGTTAGAAAGAGAAAAAGAGATTCCCCAGCAGCAAATAGTTTAGTGCCTGTATTGTTTATCCTCAATTTTTTTTTTTTGGACCAAGAGTAGAGAGAGAGAGAATTTCCAGCAGTGGGACCCAATGAGATATTTTTAGATTTGTAGCTCATTTTATCCTCTCCCTCCTTGTCTGTCCTCTCTTCCTCTCCTGTATGCCGTTATTAATCTATCCTTTTCTTCTCATCTCCCTCCCTCTCTCTCTCTCCCTCCCCTTCATCTGCTTTCTCTCCTCTCTCCCGATGCAACCCCCCCCCCACAAACACACACACCTCCTCGTCTTTTCATCTCCTTCACCTCTTATCCCCTCTTTCCGTCTTCATCTCATTTCTCCGCTCACCTCCTCTCTCCTCT